>PQWD01012528.1:0-196192 GCA_019425675.1 Leucinodes orbonalis | reverse complement strand
CAGTGGAACCCATCGGTCCTGATGAACGATGTTGCCATGATCTACTTGCCAGTCAATATTCCCTATTCAAGTAAGTGAAACGGTTATTTGAGCTTCTAAAATCGCTTATTACTACAGCAGTAACCGACTATGCTTAGGTACACCGTAAAAAAGACTTTTATAATGTCATTATTTTTTTCGAAAAGTGTTGATGTCTCGATTTTGAACACTTACTGTTCATCATTATCATCATCAGCCCATTAAACGTGCTCACCGAGGGACACGACCCTACTTATAAAGCGTGGCCTTAGTCGTCCACGCGGGCCCAGTGCGTATTGGCCGACTTCACGCATAACCTTTCAATCTCTTCGCAAGTGTGCGTAGGATTCACACGATGTTTTCCTTCATAAGAGCGTCGCGTAACGTAAATATAATTTCAAGAATTCGAAAAGAACACATTGGTACGTGACGGTATTTGAACCAGCGCCCTCCAAATCGGAAGGCAATAGTCCACACCATTGACCCACCAACGCTCTGTTCATAAAATAAAGAATTAACCTCTCCTCTTTTTATAATTAGCTCAAGGATTCCGCAATGATTCAAGACAAAAGTCTTTCAGCAATGTGTCTTTCTCGAACTAACATATCGCAGCTTTTATATTATAGGGCACTTCTGTTCTCACAAAATCAGTCATAAATAAATGAAAACATTTATTGCAACATAACAGAATTCTATAAGAGTGTGTCCGTTAGTTATGAATTACTTATCGGATATTAAATTTATCCCAGCATTATTAAAATGTCACACTTTACTCGAAAATGTGAAAAAGGCACAAACTAAGATTTCGCGGCTTCATTGCACGTTCTGACCCTTTCTATCAAGTACATCACGTAGATGTGTTGATTTTAGGCCCGTATTTAAGTAAAACTAAAGACGCTATTTTTTGAGATGTGCCCCTATAGTATGAAAGGGGCGATATTATATTATACAGCTGAGACATCGACACTAGCTGTGGGATTAGTTCACAAGTTTTGAAGTCTCTCAACAGGCAATGAAGCGAGGGATGAAGTCAGTAATTGTTCTTTAGATTGGTTCTTAAGTGGAGATTGTGTCTTGGACGCGTAGTGTAGCACGTTCTTCGGCTTGATGGACCGACGACTTGCGAACTGCAATGGTCCACCATCACTGGATAAGAAAAGGGAGACCAGGCTATCTAGTGCAAAATGGAGGAAATCTATGTTCAGCAATGGACAGCGATAGGTCAAAGCTCTCTTCAAGCTATCGCTGTTTCAAGCCTCTGCTTCTCATTAACTCATCACACTTGAACTTATTTTCAATACTTATTCACATCACAACACTATAACGTCACCGTGTCAGATATTAAACTAATGCATTTTTTGTAATTCCAAAAATTAAGCATGTACTCGTAGCTTGTCAAATCCTTATCATATTTTTTTTTCAATATATTTAGATTGATTTTTTAAACCAATTAGCTTCAAAATTTTGGATATTTTTTTTATTGTGTCTGGATCCTAAATGCATAATATAATTTCAGCCCGCATCCAGCCTATTGCACTGCCATCATTTTCGTTGCTGTCGAATACCTTCGTTGGAAACTGGGCGACAGCTGTAGGATTTGGAACTACCTCTGACGGTAAGTTAAGACATTAAAGCATGCAAATTATTCCACATACCTCCTATAATATACCTTTTTTAAGCTAATTAATAAATACATTTTGGTAAAATGGTGATACCTACCTAGACGACTCAGTACCGATGGTAGAATCGGTACTGAGTCGTCCTAGGTAGGTATCACCACAGTACCGAAATCGTCCTGTAAAATAGGAGTGTTTTGTGTTTCGGGGTGAGGGCACTGAAGCTAATAAAATTACTGGGTATAAGAGATCTAACGGTGCGGCGTTGATGGAGGATAATACCTATCGGTTTTTGGTCTCATAGTGCCCCTCTGTCATGATCAGGCTTTTCACTTACCATCAGGTGAGTGTCCTGACCATCTGTACAGGACGGTCAGGACATTAACACTTTGTAACATAAAAAAATGTTAAACTCTTATTTTAAACTACACGAAACCCCTACTGTACTTTTGGAGTATAACAATTTAGCATCGTCATCATCAGCCTGACATCCCACTGCATGGAATACGAAACACACGCTGTAGCCGGGACCTTCTTAACCGTGACTTCCAAAGCAGGGAATCATCTTTAAATTTTTGAGAATTATAAAGCCTGCAATAAATAAATAATAAATATCCACTGACATTCACCAAGCGCCATCTAGACTCAAGTACAGCGTAAAGCCTGTATTATGGGTACTAAACGACGGATAAACATACTTATATACATTTTTTTTGTAAATACATACATATTATACTTAGAAAACACCCAGACCATTATAAACAGACATGTTCATGCACACAAATGTTTGTACTGCCCGGGGATCAAACCTGGAACCCTTGATGTTGCAGTCGACGTCTCAACCACAACAAAATGGGTCGTCAAATGTAATGTCCTTAAACCTATAAGGAAAATCGGATAGAGTGTGAATTTAAATGAACTGAAGTGCGAACTGAATACTGGGTACATCAGGTAATCATTATAAAGGCTTTTCCAACATAGTGTTATTTAACATCTTTTAAAATTCTAGGTCAACAAACTGCATCGCAAGTCCTGAGCCACGTGAATCTGCAAGTAATGCAGCAACACGCCTGCAGCCTGGTGTATCCCGGCTTCATATTCCCGAGCACCTTGTGCACCAGCGGCGCAGGGTCCGTCGGCGTGTGCAGTGGAGACTCCGGTGGTCCTCTCGCCATACACGCCAATGGAAGGCCTCTCTTGGTAAGCATCACCCTAGTCAATATCGTGTGTGCTTATGTGTGTGTGTGCGAGGGTGTCTGTGAGTATGTGTGTGTGCAAAGGCAATAATTTCTTATTATCAAAACAAGATACATATCATTTGATAATAAAGTATACACATGTATACGTCAACTCATATTATAGGTATTTAACTATCATAATATAGATAGTATTTTAATCGTCGTACATGTCACTTAAAATATTTCATCATCCTTTAAAATGACTGAAAAATCATCAATGTAGGTTACCTATACATAGCTCATAACCTCCCATATCGTTTTAGTGCGGTCCTTCGCTTTCCACATCCATCTTATCAGCTGATGTCACTATATCAGTTCCAAAAGTTCTTGACGATTTGTGTCTTCAGTAAAGTTTTGCAGTATTGGAATCTACTAATGGTTTTATTTTATGTTACAAAATGTTAGGACGTTCACCTGATGATAAGTCATACCCCTGACCACTACAGAACAGCATTGAAGCAGACCCATAACTGATAGACAGTTATAATGATCCGATAATACACGGTACCCTCGTAGGAAGTTCCTCCGAGAGTGTACCTGTCACCTGAAATCACAGATATTAGGTCTACCCGGAAATTTTACTCCTTATTTCGAAACACAGAGTACACAATACTATTTTACGGGACGACATCTGGTACTGCGGTGGTACCTACCTATGCGACTCAGTACCGAGTCTGCCACCTAGTAAAAATTTATAACGGTTAAAAAGAAGTTTCATTGATATCCAATCTAGTACACAATATATTTTAAAATAATGTCCTTAAACAAATGTTCTATCCACAGATCGGTATAAGCTCGTTCGCCGCTGACAAGGCGTGTGAGAGAGGCCACCCTCCGGCTTTGCTCGCGTCACCAGTTTTGTCAACTTCATCAACCAGCATATGTGGTAAACTGCGCAATATTGAATAAAGAATTTTTAAGTAATCTTTTGAGGTTTTTCATTGAACCCCTAAAAGTAGCTCTACATTTTGTCACATATGTTGTTCTGGCTATATTACAAGCAAATAATAGTCCGTTTACTGGGCGGATTCTTTTCTCAATAAAAGAGGTTATAACCATTTATTATATCTTTTGGGTCGGACTTGCAAAACACTAGAAAATTTAAATTATAAATTTTAAAAAGTACAAGCACAGAGTTAATGCAGAATAATCTTAAATGAAAAAGTTATCCTATTCATCGATTGAAAAAATATGAATTCAAAACTTTACTTATTTCTTATTGTTCGAGCTTGAAATATATAAAATAGTTTCTATTGATATAAAATATATATTTATGTTGTGATCCACGTGACACGTGCATGCAATTATATTAATGGGAGGTGTAAGTGTCAGCTTAAAGATATTAATAAACTACCAAGCTGCCTCACTTGAAAGTGGAAAAGAGCTTTACCATTGCAACTATCATCATCATCAGCTCCTTAAACGTCCCCACCGAGGGGACGAGCCTACCCGTACGCGGGTGTATAGGCATTAGTCGTCCACGCGGGCCCAGTGCGGGTTGGCCGACTTCACGCACAACCTTTGAATCATGTCGCAGGCGTGCGCAGATTTCCTCACGATGTTTTCCTTCACCGTAAGAGCGTCGGATAACGTACATATATTTATCGAAAATTCGAAAACACATTGGTACGTGTCGGGATTTGAACCTCGGCCCTCCCGGTAGGAGGGCGACAGTCCACACCGTTGAGCCACCGACGCAACTATCAACTTCATATAAAATATCTAGACAATTATAAGGAATAGGTGCACTCAAAGATGCCATTCTCCTTCAGTCTATAAGAACTCCCTGCAGGGCACTGTATTTTGCTATTTATTGATTGATTAAATTATCTGTGTAAAGACCTACAAACTTTTTAAGATATGCAAAAATAATATACCTACTGTCTTGTTTATTTTGCTTTGCTTACTAAGTGATCGAGTACTACGATCAATTGGATGCAACCAAACTAAGGCCTATTTATTTTTAGTCAAGAGTAGATTGGATATATACCGTCATTCCATAGCCATGTTGACCCATTGACCAACTACCTTATTGCCTTAGAATCGAAGCGCATATTCTTACATTAAATTAGAGTTCAAAGTTCCAAAACGGTTACGAAATTAGCATCTTAAGAAGCATGCGCTGATGAAGCTTGATTCCAGCCCACGAGTGAGTACTCCATTCACCAATATCCGATAAAATGCGAATCAGTAAAAGATATTGTTTACTAACCCCGCAATAACAAAGATCTTCAAGGCTAACCGAAAAACACGAGTATACTTTGATAAAACAAAAGAGCTGTAAAACAATTAAGTAAATTGTCGTTTTGAAGTTCATAAAATACTGTCCAAAAATTATATAAATTTCAACCCTGACAATTCTAATATCGGTATCTCAATAGGAAAGCAAGTGAGGAAGTTCGTCAGTATTAGTTTAAGTAGAAACCATGACTTCTCCGGTGAAAAGTTAAAACTGAACTGATTACTTTTAAATTACGTCAGTAAAGAATATGTCAATTATATTAATTGATAAGATAATATGGGTAAGATAATAAAGGGCTCAAAATGTTACCATTTACCAACCAGTAATTTAGGCAGTAATATTATCATAATAATTAGATAAACTGTTTATAAATAGTGATAAAATCACGGCACCTATTGGCAAAACTGTAAGCTCTGATAAAGAAGATAATGCCAAGTTATAAATAAGAAACACTGTTTTTGGACGCATGTTTTTCTGGTAGTGAATTAATCCAAAAATGCGTCTTATCGTGGTAGTGATAGCGGCTGTGGTGGCTTGCACCTCCGCTCAGGTGCCTGTGCTGTACCCTCGGGGCTACCACGATGAGGTCGGCATCCCGTTGGCTAAGAAGATTAAGGAAACAGAAGAGAAATATATGAGTGCGCCGCAAGCAGAAGATAATGAAAGGATCATCGGAGGAGTGCTGGCACCGGCTAATGCACACCCTTACTTTGTACGCATTGTTTTTCTTTTAATCCATACTTAATAGTCACTATTGAAAAAATATTGACGTTTGAGGTTCTTATTTCATTCTGTTCGCCTTCACTTGGTAGGTTTTATAGGACATAGTTAATCGTACACATTTGTTAGCGTACCTAGCCTACTTCATAGTAGTAGTAGCGAGTAACTCTAGAATCAGGCTAAAGTTACGATACCTATGTTTATTACGATTTTATTAGAATTAGTTTATTATTAACGAAGGCTTAATGACGGCTAACTCATAGCGGTTGGCATTCATCAAGCGTATGTTAAACCTCTATGATAACCAGTAGGTAACCATGACCGATTATCGCTTTATATAGAGTTCTTATCCATAAAAAGCGTTCTAACAACGGAACATATTTTTTACAAAATATACCAGTCATAATAAACCCCAGATTGCAAAGTTGACGCATTCTACTATTACAGAAACTCTACCTCATTTCCTATATTAACAGCCGTTGTCAGTCCGGCAGTGTATTTGTGTATTTTATATGTATGTTTATGGCGAGTTGAAAATAACACTTTCTATAATGGTTTCTAGGTGGAATAAGAGAGCGCTAGCGTGGATTGGTGGTAGGAATTTTTGGCCCCTAAGCCGCTTCTTACGGCTCCTACGTGACGAACAGGAGTGGTGACAATTTAATTCTGATCTGCTGTCACTAAACGACTAATAATTATATGCTTGAACGCTATATAAATTTATTTATTTATTTAGGAAACGAACAATACAGTTTTTAATTATATAAACAACAATAAATGTACTATGACAGAAATCTGTTCAGTTTCCGCAACCTGACGTTTCTATAACTGAGCTTAAAATGGTGTTACATTTAGAAATATGAGTGTTATCGAATGTACCACTCTAGAAACAAAATAAAGAAATCATTTACATTAAATTAAAAGATTTTTTTAAAAAAAAGTACTAATCATGTTCTGAGAGCCCATTATTTTTCTTTAACAAGTAATTTTCCTTACAGGCGGGTTTGCTGATTGATATGACCAATAGGCCGGGTCAATCTGTTTGCGGATCATCGTTGTTGTCCCCGAACAGACTATTGACAGCCGCTCATTGCTGGTTCGATGGGTTCAACCAAGCGTGCGTTTCACTGTCATTCTGGGCACTGAACAGCTGTACTTCGGCGGTCAGCGTATCTTCACCACCAACGTGATAATGCACCCGCAGTGGACACCGTCTGTGCTCATGAACGATGTTGCCATGATCTACCTGCCGATAAATGTAGCATACAGTGGTGAGCTTTCATTGTGATATTAGTTGATTAGCTTTAAACTGAGATTTTAGGTATGGCAATCATGGGTGTAGGGGCAGACAGAAAGTGATTAATATTTTTATGGTTACAATATCAAGGTTTCGGGTTCAATACCCGGACGGCACAAATATATTTATGCATGAAAACGTGGGTGCTGGTGGTTTCTATGTATTCAAAATATATATTCAAATAAATCTTTACTAGGAACTATGCTGCTTCGTCTCCATACTACAAGAACAAGATCAACTCTTAAACGATGATACGTGTGAATGTCAATGGATATAGATTTATTTATATAAAGGTTCCTTCAACACTGCACCTGTCATGGGCAGGAGTGTCGCTTATCATCAAGTGAAGGTACTGGTCGACCCAATGGACCAACGATTTGCTAGATGAGGAAAGTCGAGGACCGGGATACCTGGTGTTAAATGGGGAAAATCTATGTCCAACAGTGAACTGCAACAGATTGAAAAGAGAGTGAGAAACATAAATAATCTTGTGTTTTCAGTTCGCATCCAGCCGATAGCGTTGCCAGACTTCTCGCATCAAACGAACAGCTTTGTATCGCACTGGGCTACAGCTGTTGGATTCGGTACAACTAGTGATAGTAAGTTGATACTAGGTTCTCTTTTTAACGCGCTTTTTTAATAAAAGGTTTAGCAATTTAGCAGAAGCCCTATGTTAGTGGCGCTAGCGCTGGAACTTAGACTTGCTTAGACTGGACTATAGAGCAGTAATCTGCTGGCTCGCTAGTAAAAATATGTCAAAGGCACTTACGGTTAACACTTTTGCTTTTAAACTCAGGTTGATATCATTGGTCTAAATAACCCTGCTTTCTTTAAATAAAACTTGAATACAACATTAAAGATTTATAAGAATCTTTTTGAAAAAGAAGAAAGTACGGTTCTTAACCTATATTTTTGATGTCTACAAAAATTTCAAATCGTTAACTTGTAATTCTTTAATTTTCCAGGTATAGCGAGCGCGTCATCAGTTCTGAGCCATGTGAGCCTGCAGGTGATAACGGAGATGGAATGCCGCAGTGCTTTTGGATCAAGCTTCGTGTTTCCCAGTACTTTGTGCACAAGTGGCGCTGGGCGGGTCGGCGTTTGCGGTGGCGACTCCGGAGGACCACTTGCCCTTTCCTTTGGCGGACGACCTATTTTGGTAGGTATTTTCTAATAAAAATACTTCGAAATAATTAAGCGTTGGTGGCTTATTAGTTTGGACGCTGCCTTTCGATGCAGGTTAACATCGTTATTTACAAATGTATTTTCAAATTGCAACGATTTTCGATGTGTACGTTCATCCAACGCTCTTACGGTGAAAAATAACATCCTGATGAAACCAGCGCTCGCCAACGATTAGATTCAAGGGTTGTACGTGAAGACCAATATGCACTAGGACGACTTAGGCCTTAATAATAATTAACGAATTAGGCTACCCTTTCGGGTAGGTTTGTGCCTTTCGTTGGGGGCTTGGATGAGCTGATGAAATAAAATAAAATTGAAGTTTACAGCCCTTCAGTTAACATCAGCGTATAAAATAAAAAAAATTAAATTGGTAGTGCATTAATACGTAACGAATGACTTGAATGAATGATGATGATAGGACCTATGATTCATATTATGTATATGTTATCATAGTTGAAACCGTAACACCATTGATTTGTGACGCAACCAAATATATAATTAGGTCCAGTGTCAATTTTTTATTTATCAAAACAAAAAAATATTTAACACTATAGGTGACTTCAACGATATGATAAGAGTATGCAATGTAGCTACTTGTAATTTTCAAAAAGAAAGATAAGTTTCTAATACTTGAGGATGTTTTCGTTTATTATTACCAGAATTTAATGGAATTATCTACCATGAATCGTTAATATTGCTACGATAATAATCATATTTTTTACTCACGCAACGATTGCATGATTAGGACTTGGGTTATCATACCTAATTATAATTAAATTGATTATTGAAGTAAAAATATTTGATAAGGATTTATAAGTAATTCATAATAAGAAAGTTATATTAAGAAGGACATGAAAGAAATAGTAAGATAAATGTGGCCTGCACGTTCATTACCTGACTATAGCAATCTAGTTTCCTCACGATGTTTTCCTTCACCGTAAGAGCGTCAGATAACGTACCTACACTTATAATTTCGAGTATTCGAAAACATTGGTACGTGGTTGTATTTGAACCTGCGTCTCCCGATTCCAGATGTACTCACCGAATACAAATAGTTTTGGGACATTAAAGATGTCCCTATCTATATACCGTCCTGCAAAATACAACGATCACACAAACCCACGTGAACTTGTGATGACTTTTACCTTCTTATCTAATAAAATAAGTTAACAACTAAACAAACAGGCAACCAGATGATTAATGGATACTGTCGCCTATTTGTACCGTGAGTGATACAAAATTGAGATCATTGCAGTTTTAGTTTGTAACATGGTGATGTTAAGCCAATATGCTTGTTGCAAAACTTTTAGGCCATCTGCACGCCACCTGCCCGATTATCCTGTAAAAGCCATTTGCTGCCAGGAGCGATAACTGATTCGTAGTTAGTAGTAGTAGATAGCAAACAATTTTGACGTACATAGTTATTTATATATATTATTTTTTACAGATCGGCGTCAGTTCCTTTGCAGCTGACAAAGCTTGCGAACAAGGCTGGCCCTCCGGATTTGCTCGCGTCACCAGCTTCCTTAACTTCATTCAACAGCACATGTGGTGAACTCATCAGAAAAACGGAAACCAAGACATGACAGATTTACTAAATAAATTTTACAAACCTCTCTAATTTATTTCTTTTTTTAACTCTCATTTAGGTAGATACTTGGACTTTAACCGCCGTAGACGGATATATCCAAGATTCTTATCTTCCCAGAAATATTTTTTTTTGAAAAAATAAAAAATGCTTGCAAATGTGCATTCAAATCCATAAAATATTTGTAGTCTGTCCATTTATGCCACGCTTCGACTTAGTGGACCACTTTGTGTGTTTGGCATTAAATAAAATAATACCAAACCATTTTTTTATTTATTTCTAATTTATCTTCCTTAATAATAAAGTCCTTTAAACCTACATCATCCCACAACCACCATCTTATCATGATATCCGCGTATTGTCGATAAATGTCAGTCAATAATTTTATCAATTCGAGAGCTCGATATCTTACTCGTATTGATAAAAATCTCTCACCATCTTAACAGTTTACGGTTTGATCAAGTAAATGTTTCCTAATGTATAAGAGTGTGTAAGATGTTTAAATTAATATTGTTTTTCTTACTGCCCTTATTGAGTGCAACCGAACTTTGTGAAAATGGGACATGTCTTGGAAGCATTAAACCTAGGGTTATAAGTGGATCAATAACAGAACGTCACTCGAGACCCTTTCAGGTATGATTATTCAAATTCATAAGAAATATGCTTTCAGGGATGAGATATTAATAGGCAATAAAAATAATGAAAATGTAGATATATAATACCTATATAACTCCAGTAACAAAATAGGTACTTCAAGTAATACGTAGTATAAACTTAAATTAAATTTATTTTAGTTTCAAGTATCAAATAAATTCAAATTTAATTACTGTTGTGTAGCAAATCCCATACAATAAGAATAATACTGTCAGGGGTTTATTGCGTGCCTGCTAGCAGGTTACATTGCTTAGTTCACTTGAGCAATGGAGCCTGCTTTAAATACTTTAGGTTTCCAAGATCCCTAATCAAATCTAGGTAGACATTATGACGTACTCTATGGTCAAATAAGGTGCCGCTGAATATTAATTAACTATGTACTTGTAAATATTTCTGAAACTCTGAAGATAACAAGGATCTGACAATAAGTTCAGGGACAGTCATTCGGTGAAAGCCATTATCAAGCAGCGGATAAAAAATATTTCTTTTCTGTTAAAGCAAAGCAGTTTTGGGACCTATTATTATTATATTTAATACAAAAATCATTAAAAATATGGAATAAATAAAAAAAATACATAATTTAAACACAAATAAAATTAATAAAACCATCAGGCGGCGTTGTACTCCAGGGTGGGGTCAGATGGCGAGTTGGGATTTTGCGGGGGTCTCTCATCAGCCAGCAGTGGGTCATCACCGCCGCACACTGCTGTTACCACGGTCAGAATAAGGTCGACAATGTCCAGGTAATCGGGTATTCTTAGCTATTGTTAGGTTTAATGTTTCAGTAAATATTTTAGTTTTGGGAATAGTGGACACAATAGATATTTCTGTAGACTGTTTTAAAATAAAGCTATATTCATGAGCCTATAACAGCCCACTGCTGGGCACAGGCCTTCCTGTACAGTGTCCAGCAATGCACTAAAACGGGTTGAATGGTGAACCAAATGGCTGTGTGAAATGACAATGATTCCTCAACATTGGAATGATACCTAAGTAGGTAATTAATACAACGTGCAATTAATATAGGTTGTCAAAAAACTGTATTTCAGGCCATCCTGGGCGCACACTCCCTGTACGACCGGTACGAGAATGGCCGCCGGATCCTAAACGTGAATACAATAGAAGTGCACCCAAACTTCAATCCAGAGACCTTCGCCAATGATCTTGCTCTTCTGCAACTGGCAAACATTGTGCAGAAAACTGGTTAGTACTTTTATATCAACTATATTGCCCGGGGTTTCAGTAAACCTTATCGAGTTTCAATAGAAGAGCTTAACTGTTTGTTGAGCAACCTGCTGCAAATATAGGTACTTGTTCACAAGCGCGCCATATTTCGCTACGAAACTTCTTAATCAAAATATGATTAAAATTATAAGAAAGAAAGACATTTCACAAGGCCCAAGACTTGAAGCATGCTTTGATTTTCATCTGTCTCAGGAAAAAAATCAAACAAAATCCGTAGGTATTTGAAAGCTACTTGGGAGTAGGTCGGGCAGGTAAGGACCTTTACCTCGGGTTGATAGCAATTGGAATGGAGTTTAGGTATATTATAGTAAATCAAACAAAGGAGCCGAAACTGTAGAGCCTCATAGCTTGGCTACAAGTTGGCTTGGATCCCAAAATATATTGTACTTAGAGAAAAATTCCCTCATCGGTTCAGGTAGGCTTATTCCAGTTATGTTAAAAATAGTCATGTAGTAATGTTGACTCTGTGAAGAAAATCCGATAGTTTCTTAATTAAACACTCTTATATTCTTACTTTTCTTCGTACAATTTCAGATACTGTGAACGTAATACGTCTACCGTATCGCAGCATGGTGAACTCCAACTTCGCAGGAGCGAGCGCGCTTGCCTCAGGATGGGGAATTGCAGCTGAGAGTAAGTTTTGATAATGGAATTTATACCAATCCGCTTTAGGCCCGCGTGGTGGGTTGCAGCCTATCTCCTTATGGTAATATCCATATGGGTATGGGAAAGTCAGGGAACACCTGTATCTGGGGGCTCGGCAGTGCCCCCGCCAAGTCGAGCGCGAAGCAAACACTGCCGTACCATCCTTTACAGGATCCATTTCGCCGCATTTTCAAATCCAATTTGAGAACCTTTGGACTAGAACGCTAAATTTTTCGTCATCTAGTAAGATATAATAACCTATTTTAAATCCAAAATTTCAAGTCTGTAGGTAATTTATTTCTGACGTTAAGCGAAAGCAAAGTTTCGCATTTTCGACAGATAGACACTCACTCACTCATGATCATCAAAATAGAACTAGTACTTCCCATTAACTCAGAGAGCTGAAATTTGGTACAGGGTTAGGGTTTCATAGCTACATAAAGGGAAAACTGTAAAAACTTGGATAATCGAAGATCTGGAGTACCTGGTGACCCTGATTAGATAACAAAAGAGCCCAGCCAAACTATAAGAGGTTGACATACCGCCTTTAAACAATATATTTTCAACATGGTGGGCCGCTTCTTCCGATGTCAATAATCGGGGGCACGGCAGTGCCCCCCGTCAAGTCGAGCACGCTAGACCAATACAAACAGACATGTTCATGCACATAAATAATTGTACTGCCCGGGGATCTAACCCAGAACCCGTGGTGTAGTAGCCGACGTCTCAACCATTACACCCAATGGGCCGTCCAATATTCCTTTCAAGTTTCTACAAAAAGAAGTGAAATCCCACCAAAAACATTCTGTAAAAAATCTAGCCAAGTATCGATGGAGCTGCTTGATTATCTCTAAAAAGTAATGAAATCAACACTAAGACGTGCCAAGTCTAAGGTTCCTTACTGCGATTACTTTATTATTATGTTTAATGTTGTGTGACTTGGCCGTTGAAGAGTACACAAGGATACAAAACAGAAACCACAAGGATACAAATCAGAACTCTAGAAGCTACCTATTGACGATAAACCATAATAATAAAGTAATCGCAGTAAGGAACCTTAGACTGGGCAAGTCTTAGTCTTGATTTCATTACTTTTTAGAGATAATCAAGCAGCTCCATCGAGACTTGGCTAGAATTTTTACAGAATGTTTTGGGTGAGATTTACATTACAGGCTGATGATGATTGGTATTTGCAGTTTTCTAAAACAAGCAGCCGCTAAGGAGACAATATTTGTTTTTGTTTTCTCATTTTGTCTCTTTTTCATAGATCTATTTCGCTGCTAGCCCCTCATATAGGTACGATATAACAGACATCCCGGTTCCCCCCCTTTTTATATAGCCACAAATAACGAACATTTTGCAAGGTATTTTGGGCCGCAGGGCTTCCTACGCTACTTTTGCCTTGACGAGGTTCGCACTCCACAACTCGTCTGCGACTTCTTTTCGGGAACTAAATAGAACATAAACCATTCATCATCATCATCATGATACATATGAACATAAACCATTGTACATATATAATTATCGTTTTATATGCCATAAATAAATATGAAAACGCATGAATGTAGGTACCTATCAAGATGAAATTTCAACCATATCTCTAAAAACTATTTGTGGCCAAATGTGTTCTGGGTGTTAGTATAATGAAGATATTTCAAATTACTGCAGTTTTCTTTCCCGCGATTTTTAGAGCGCATACTACTCTAGCAAGTTTTGCTGTTACTGTTCATTAATTCAACCTGGGTACAATTAAAACAATAAGCCCAATGAAATAGACGTGGGTAGCTCAGAGAGGATATGAAAAAAAGATTCATATCCGAACCGCTAGCAAACCTATCTTTCAACTCCCGACATTTTAAAACATATCTTCAACTCTTTAACTCCGTAGAAGTATACTAATATAATAAACTCTATGCCGTAGACTCAAGACGGATTTTGCATTAACTGATATACTGATACGTAACAAAGAGTAGGCGCAAACGCGCTATACGAAAATATCAAAGAGAGACAGAGACGGCTTGCAGATATGGATATAGACAAAAGAGTTGATTTCAATGTAAACATATCTTCATCTCTTTAGAAGTTTACTAACATTATGAACCTTATACCACTAACTTAAGACATATTTTGCATTAAATAACCTTCGATGGGTTAAAAGAGTTGAAGGTATGAAATAGAGATATATATCCGAGGACGGAAAAGATGAAGATATGTTTTCTTTCTAGACACAATTCGCGCACCGCTACAATGAAACCGTTAGCTAAACAGCTACAAAACCCATAACATTGCAATTATAACTGACTAAAGCAATTTATTTGTGATAGATGTGCCATTCGTGTCCCCGACCCTGCGGGAATACTCCATGACGGTGATGACCGATCCGCAGTGCGATAGCACATATCTCAACCAATTGCCGCCCGACGTTGTATGTGGATTCTCTGTCACTTCTGGAACTTGCAAGGTGATCTATTTTTATAAATAATAATAAATATTGTTTGGAAATATTTACAAAAAATCGACGTAAGAAGAAAAAAGTGTAAATAGTAAATTTTTTGATAATAAACTAAATTCAGCTGCTTTTATGTAATATTGTTTTCTATGAAAAAAAACATTAATTACCCACTGTGCCCTTATGGTGGGTTTTAAACATTAGTAGTCACATTTTTAGATGCCTCTTATATGTCTCAATTTCAGGGTGACAACGGAGGTCCAATGACGATATTCAATGCCGCAACAGAGGAAACTATTTTGGTGTGTATTGAAATTTTATACTTACTAGTTTATTTTGAACAGCTAAGATATGCCTTATATAAAATTCATTTTATATTGCAGGTCGGGGTCGCTTCATTCGTTCATATCAGCGGATGCAACACGAATGTCCCATCAGTTTTTACAAGAGTTCAAAGACATTTAGACTGGATCAGTCAAGTCACCGGCATGACGATAGATTGAACTTTTATATGAGAATAGGTTTTCTATCGGTACCATAAGGATTGTAATATGTAATTAAGTTTATCGAACTTATAAATTATGAATATTGTTTTTTGTGGCTTATTTCTAAATAGGTTATGAATAATCAAAAACTACTCCTTAATCGTAATTCTAATCGGGGCAATGTACATAACCCAATTCGATTTAGTTTAGTATCATTACTAAAACTATATTTTCCTTGTACTTTATTTTCAATTGGTATGTACTTTACTTATATAGACAACTTAAAATGGAAGCTTCCAAATTTGATAATATTTAAAGAATAAAAAAACTGTATATTTGAAAACATCTTTATTATATTTTCATCAAAAAAGTAAAATTTAAAAATAAAATATTTAAACATAGGTTTACATGCAATAGTGTGAATCAATGTGGCAGTAGAGGCGACATCGGGCCAGCACTGACAATGCAGCGTTACCAATATAAGTATATTCAACTCCACACCTACATATACAATATCGTAACAGAACTAATGTGTGATCATTATAATAAAATGTGAATTTAAATAGGATCGCTTAGAACATTAACACTTTGTGAAACGTTGGCAGTAATCATAAAATAAATATAATTTAAAATTATGTTTATATAAAGACACATTACTTTGTAGAAGCACTTACGAGGCGATCAAGCATACTTACAACTTGGATTACGAGCGACGGCCCGGCGCTGCTGCCCGCCTACTTTCTACGTCCTACACGCCTCTTACCACTTAAAGAGTCTAACAAGAATTATCGAATATTTAAATGCGGTATGATACCGAGCAGCAACACCGGGACGTTGGAAAGAAGACACTTTAATATTGAAATTAAATCTAATACAATTACGTAGATTACGTTATATCTGTAAATTTAACATACCATCGCACCGGCACAGCGAAGCTGCACCAAACGTTGAACACTAATAAATGAACTATATCGGATGTGAAATCAGATACAAACCATCATCCTAGCCAAGTTTAAAATATCGAATAGGATATTCATTTCCATCAATTGATATATGATTGGTCAATAGTGCCTAGTAAAAACTTCAAGATCGAATTATTAGTAGTTGAATCGAACGACATACTTTTCTAATGAATTTATATTACACTAGCTCCATTCAATATATATTTAAATAATTAAAATATATATATTCTCAATCTGAATTTAATACTTAAAATCATCTATTTATAAATAGCGTCGCATTTAGAATTTAATAATATTTATTATATAATAGTTTCATATTACACAATTATAACATATTCAGGGGTGGGATCATACATGCTCGGTAAAGAATCTATAATATTTATGCCGGTACCGTCACCGTACAATAAATACAGACAAAGGCAAATTCAAACACTCAGTTAACATACAGTCTTAAATAACGTATTTGTACGCAACAAAATAATAATAATAACATTTATAATTTTCGATAGTCGATGGGTGCCGCCGGTCGACATAATTTCGTCATTAGCAAAGCTTACAGCAGCAAGCGTCGTGAGAAATATGCGGCGTCCGTGGGTTCGGGTTTGCGCGTCGCGTACGTCCGGGTCAATATGAGTACGTATGAGTTTTTCCTAGTCCGTACGAGTTTTCCGAGCCCGTACGATTCTTCCGAGTCCGTACGAGTACGTCCGAGTCCGCCGAGCTGAGACCCGACCGATGGCGACGCGCACTCCCGCGAGGGCCGCAGCGTGCGTAATGAGGAAACATGTACGGCGCAACGCCGCGCCGACCACCTCCCACTCCCATTCATTCGCTTTTTAGCTGGAACCACAAAAAAGTACATTTAATTGGGAATATTAAATACTTATTGAACGGATGCATTCATTATTAACACTAGCCGGTGAAAGGTTTATTTTAGGGGAAACATTTTCCTTTTAACCACTGTGAAACTATAGTCAATAGAAAATGTAGAGAAGTGATATTAAATATAAGACCGGCGAAGACAACAATGTCTCGGCACTGAACAATGGGTCAAACAAACGGAAACTTTTATTAGAATCAGCATTTAAATAAATATAGGTTACAAATGATAGAATATTTATTCATGGCAATTAAATATATCCAAAAAAAAAAATACTGGACACTGTCTGAGGTAAGCGCTATTTTATTGCGGTTACTATTATGCTACATACTAGAAATGTACTATAAAGAAAATAACGTATAAGTAGACCACTCATTAAAATGTTTCGTTCACTTTTGGAATCGATAACAATGTATGAAAGTTGGTAAGTGTTATTAGAAAAAAAAATTGATTTGCATACTCATTGAACTAGAAATAACCTTACCTTTCGACCTCGGTGTATTACGGCTAACATTATGCTACCTGCTTACTAAATACATATACTACTCAGCTACTCAGGTGTAGGTAGACCCGAATATCGGATTAATATCAAAATGTTTCGTACACTTCAAGAATCCTCAACAATGTGCATACATTAGTGTAAAAACTAGTGGAAACATTATTCATGAAAAAACTAAAATTCGATTTGCACACTCATCAAAAAGTATAAAAGTCTACGGTTTTTTTAGCTTAAAAAATGCCAAAGAAAAGGTTAGGTTATTTCTAGCTTAAAAATGTCATAGAAAGGTGAGGTTATTTCTAGCTTTAAAAATGACAAAGAAAGGGGAGGTTATTTCTAGCTTAAAAAATGACCAAGAAAGGGTAGGTTATATCTAACTTAAAAAATGACAAAGAAATGTTATTTCTGGCTTAAAAAATGACAAAGAAAGGTTAGGTTATTTCTAGTATAAGGATGTCATCTATGAGTACACACATGCATGTGGAGTGTGAGGCTACGGCGCGAATACATAATCAAGTGGAGCGACTGACTTCTTCTTGAGCGTTACGGTTAATATTATGGTACTTACTTACTAATAGTACTCAGCTACTTACGTGTAAGTTGACACTAATATCGGATTAGTATCAGAAAGTATCGCACACTTGAAAAATCCTCAACAATGTGCATATATTGGTGTAAAAACTAGTTGATGCATTATTCGTGAAAAAACAAAATTCTATTTGCACACTCATGAAATCGTGTCGAAGTCTACGGTTATTTCTAGCTTAAAAAATGACAAAGAAAGGTTAAGTTATTTTTAGCTTAAATAATGACAAGGAAAGGTTAGCTTATTCATTCTAGTTTAAGGATGACATAGCTATGAGTACACACATGCAGTTGGGTGTTACGGCGCGAATACATAAGTAAGTGGTGCGACTGACTTCTTCTTGAGCGTGAAGAAGGAGCGCCGCTTGGGCTCGTTGTTGGCGGGCGCGGGCAGCGTGTGGGAGCGCGGCGCGGGCGCGGCGGCGCGGGCCGCAGCGCGTCCAGCCACGCGCCCATCTCCGCCTCGTCGTGCGCCTGCAGCAGGAACTCCGCGCCGCTGCTCAGCCTACACCACCAACACCACGGTATTTACAACACCTTACATAAACTACAAAACCTACAAACTTATGTACTCTATCATTTATTTCATATTTCTACAACACATATTTTAGTTTAAGTTATTCTCTAAGTGCAAGTCTTATGCTATTTATTAGAAGAGCGGAGCCTTATACAAGGTTTTAAAAGCTTAACATGATGAGATCAATACCCTAAATTGTAAATGTGACTTTTGTTATACTTAAATATTTTTGATTTTGATTTTTTGATAAACAATGAACCGTGAAGAAATATCAACCGAAAAATTACCAAGCTGCTTGACAATTACCTACATAAGCTTATTTTATATTTTTGCTTAGATTATTTATTTGCATCAATGCATTGAATTTGAGTGATTTTTGAATGTTTGCAACACGAACAGTTCAATGTCGAAATGAACGACTATAATAATGTGAGACAAACTTATCTTCGATATGTTGTATTTATCGTTTGAAATTTTTTTTGCTAAATGTGTTGTTTATTTGTTATCGAGTTATGTGTAATTAAAGCTGTCTGTTTCTTTAATTGAATAAATAAACTAACAAGATGCACAATCACGAAGAAATATCAACCGAAAAATATCAGAGCCGCTTGACAAATACGTTTACATATTTGTTATATTTATGACTTAAAAATAATTATATATTTTTTTACCTTAACACGCTTAAATGAAATTAACTAGTTGCACAATCTCACTCAAAGTGTGTCCGCGGCAAAATTCTGCCTATCGCGTCAGTGGGATAGAATTTTAATTCATAATCACGTTGCTCGCTACATGTCATAATGACAAAGAAGTGTGCTCGTGCTTTTAATTTTGCACTCTTTCTATGAGAGTTAAGGTAAAAATTTTAATGAATAATTTTGTAAGTCATTAATATAACAATAAGTCAGCGTATGTGTCAAGCGGTTCATACATGTTTGATTGATATTTCTTCGTGATTGTGCATTTAGTTCGTTTATTATTCATCTTACCTCAAATATGGGATATGAATGTATATAAGTAGTACTACTACTACGTTCCCGCGGCTTTACTCCTCATTTTTAATAGTAAGCCAAGCATGGCACAAAATCTAACCCTACTAGAAAAATAATCATTACCAACCTTAAAATGAAAAAATACATAATTATTAATTTAAATGTAATTTAACAATAAAACAACGCACCTAAGCCGGAACACGTGCTTCTTCTTGGTGTAGTTGGCGGCGACCTCAACAACAGCGCCGTTGAGGTCAAGCGGTGGCTCGCCGCGCCAGTACTGCTCCGGTGACGCCTTGTACGTCTTCTGGTCCTTGTAGAACGCCATGCGCCCCTCCTTCGCCACCACGTACACTTTGTCCCATGATCTGTGGTGATAGTTGACGTTAGTTGCCTTTTATTGAAAAAAAAATTAGACCAAAGATCCGGATTATATAATAAGCACCCAGCCTACCGGGTCTTTTCTCTCTCGTTATTTTGAACAAATACTAGGCTATAATATTCATTTTAGCCTGACAGCACAATACACAGACTGAATCCAAAAGATATTAATGGTTAATAGGAATAACAACCCCGAACTCCGTTCACAAAATCGCAAGTTACAAAAATTTGTAAAGACGTTCGTCTTAAATACAATCCAGAATCCAAAACAAAGGACCATAGTGCCGTAACTAACTTTTCACTCAAGTAAGAAGTAACAATATCCAGTAACTACTTGGCAACCCATCTGGTGTTATGGTTGAGATGTCGGCTACTACACCAAGGGTTCCGGGTTATCCGTTGTTTAGTACACATCCTATAGGCTCCACGCCTAACTTGGGGCTACATATTATTTATTCCATATTCTGTCAATCTCTTAAACCCAAATACATAGTACACAGTCAAACTAATAAACTTTTCTCTTTCCAAAGTTTGTATACAATGTTTATACTCGTATACGAATGCAAAAGTTGAAAATATAAATTTGTTAAAATACTTGCCTGTTAGAGGCGCGTTTGGCAGCGGACTCCCACTCGTGTTTCCTCACCAGCGTACCCTCTACGCCCTCGTCCTCTCCCGCTGGGCTAGCACCCTCTGTATACACACATCGCCAATTAACACTTCCCCAATACTGGCTTTTATACAAGCAATAACAATATATGTGTGCAAAGACGTTATAACAAAATACATTTTGATAACATTATTTTTAATCCAAATTGTTTAAAATCATTTTGTCATAAAGCCAGCAGACAATATTATTATATTTATTATACATATTAATTTGGAAATTGTTCACACTTCTTCAAGTTTATTCAACTGTAGCTAGACATCACTTTGATTAATATTTAGATGTATTACTTGTCCTAGAAAACATTATTCTACGTAATATAAATACCACCATAAATAAGACCAAAAAGTATAGTGTGACAATTCACAAATGCAAGACGATTATATAAGTACATCTATAAGAGTAAACACTGTTTTTACAACAGTGCGTTTAAAGCAACTGTAGTATTCAATTCACATGCCTAATGGCAAATTAAAACCGAAACATAACCACGATATATTCCTAACAGCTAAATATCATCAGTGATAGGTTTGATACATAATTGTGTCTAATAAAAACAGTACTTCTATATTTTTTTATTTCTACGCCAAACAGTATAACACACATGCGCATACAAAACACATCAGCACACTCAAAAAGCTTTCAGTACATACATTTCTGCAAAGTATGGTAGTGGATGTGAGATTTTCTTCTAAATCTTCATCAAAAACTCACTTTAAGAAAATTTGCAAACTGATTACTAGGAATTCTCCTTTCTGATTAAATAATGGTACCTTTCATCTTTTATATTATTAAGTAGTGTAACGAAGTCTATAAAATTAAGAGACTCAACAATCCACTACCAACATTACCTTCGTCGTCACTGTGATGAGTTCCGGCCAGCAGTTTCTTGGCAGTGCGCCACCTGAAGCTCCTGAAGGGCGACTTGCTCCGAGACCGCGACTTCACCTTACCGGAGCTGGAAGGTGTCGCGGGCGTCGAGCTGCTTCCCGGGGCTATCCGCGTGACATCAGGACCGGTGGTAGGGGATAGGGATTCATGCATTGGGATAAGGAAAATAAATGTGTTCGTAGTAGGGATTTATAAAAACAATGTGCGTTTGAAAGGAAAAGGTAGTTTGAAGACAATAATATGGTGTGAGGAATTATAATGAAACGTGTGTAAATAGTGTGAGAAACAAAGAGTGCGTTATAATTATATTAGAAAGGAATGGGATATCGCGGGGAGGAAAAACAAAACAAAAAATAATAATAATCAAAGCAACATAAAACACGCAAACTTACAAAAGCAAATTTTTGACATGCTTATATTGAATATCACACTTAAACAAATAAGGAGTGATAAAACACAGAGGTTAATCAGGACAAGAGTCATGCAGTAAGATACAAACATGTAACATATAAAATGAACAACAATTCCTCAACAATATGTACTTATGTTAGCTACAGTATACCACCATGCCACGTATTGCAAAGTCAACATATTTTAAAGATTAGAAAGACTAGATTTAGAGGACATAATGAACATTGTTAGGTATAATATAAAATGTCCCCAAAATAGTTCTACTTTACTATGTATATTTTATATTTTAAAAAAACTGGATTGATAATAATTTATTTCAAGTTTCTATTGTGTCAAAATATCTTCTCATTTGGGCCTTACTTTTGATATTTTCACCATAGATACATTTAAAATGTGAGAAACATTATTACCTTTAACCTTAACCGTAAAGCTTACAGTTACATGTAGATTCGATTCCTTTGAACTAGACATCCACCCATAAAAAATAAAATTAATAGCTAAGACGTTGCAATACGCAACTTATTTTTACCTTACATACCCATACTGGCAATAAACTCATCATTTTAACTCATAAAACAGGTCTTTTATTGTTTTATAAAAATTTCGCCAAGTTTTCCAATCTTATGTCAATTCTTAAGTTGGCAATCTTTTGTGTCGGAGGCCAAGACTCTTCGGGTCAATAAGCCAATGAAGTAAACATATAATATTTTTATGAGTTAACATGACGTGTGCTTTTGCCATAGTGTGTGCATACTCACTAGAGAGACGTGCAGGTTTGGCGGGCGTCTGTTTCGAGGTAGAAGGTGTGATCGGGGAGGCCGGCGTCCGCGGAGTGACGGGCGTCGGCACTTGGCTTGGCGTAGCGGGTGCGGGTTCGGGGGCAGGGGTGCTACTCGCTTCTGCATGCGATATCTACGTGCTAGTTACGTCTACACGCTACGAGCTACGTGCACGAACATGCTACGGTTAAAACTACGAATGCATGCTACGGATCATCCATGCGTATTTTCATTTTCGTATTGACGAATTTTCGATCCGAGAGTGAACCGGCATTACTTCCGTCGAAAAACTGTTCCAACTAGCGGTTGACAAGATTGAGTACAAAAAGCTGAAGGCCAACCTTCAGGATTGAAGAGGCACTTGAAGAAGAAGAAGAATTGACGAATTTAAAAGAACAACTAACGAAAGACAGCATAATATGAATTGTAACATCATTGCTGGATAATACGCATAAATGATCTTATCAAATTAACAAAATACGTTACGAATCATGCTATAAATTCAACAGGTTAGGCCTAGCCTTCAGTTTTACTAAAATTCCCCATACTTGTGTCTCGCAACTGTTTATTAATGTTTCCTTACTTAAAATTTTAATATAGTAGATATTAGTATTTAAACATTTTTATAGAAATTCTAAAGAAAACCCCTTTACAATATATAAAGAACCACGATTGAGAAAGCGTAAGGCAATGTATGATTGCGGATATTCATGAAGTAATATTGTACACATTTTATCATACGTTATCTAAATAAATAAAAGCTATGAACAGCATCATGCATAAATACAAAATAAAGTAAGCAAGATATTAAGCAAGTAAAAGGCAAGATACCTACCTTTAGTGAAGACCGCTTCATTTAAATAATAGGAGAACGAAAACCGGCCTTATATATACACATCTGACTAGCGCATATTTCAAATATTAAATAGAGAGAAAAATAAATATTGAATGATGTACAAGAATGAAAGTAGAACAAGAGTATCAAACCATCACCGTGATAAAATGGCACATTAAGAAGTATATATATTTTTTATACATTATATTTATGAATGGAATTTAAACTAAATAATGCTGAAGAGTGAAATGAGTGAACTAAATCGGAGTTTATTAAAAAGTAGACAAATTAGTAAACAATTTACAATAAACTCCGATTTTATATGAATTGAAGTACTTTAATGGCGTGACAAGTGAGCGTATAAACCATCACCTAGTGGTATACATTGTGAAATAGTGCAACAAAGAAAACAGTGCTTATAGACCCAACTACGAAGGTACGCAAATAAACCTACAAAATACAAATTCTGCACGACATTTAAAACTCCGTGTTTACACAAAAAAAAAGCTTACAAGGCTAGACAATTAATTACAAATCTAACCCGTAAGAGTGGCATTACTCCGAGCGCAGTGTTCCCTATATTATAGACAACCCTATTGACGCAAGTAACGAGCATAAATAGGACACGCTTCAAATGAGAAAAAGAATATATAGTCTCAAAAAATAAAAATTAATATGAAATATCAAATTATATTCATAGATAAATGAACACCCAACATATATTCAATAGAAAAATATAAAGTAATTTGAACAAATTGGGGACGTTTATTTATATACTCATGTTTAAATCTATCAGATATAATATTTCAATGTTATTAAAGTACACTATTAATGGAATCAGTTTTATTTACTCATCATGAAATCTGTCAAATAAATAATCATAACTAAATTAAAATACATGAGAATGCTAATTATTGTCAATTTCAAAATGATTTAATAACTAAAATTCTTCATATAGAAGGACATTTACAATATCATCAATTATAGGATCTAAACTGGACCAGAGTACGCTCGTTACTGCGTGCCCGCAACTACCGTGGAAGCTCATGCTCTCAGCGGGATATCTGGGCTCCAATACCGTTAATTTTAAAATGCCCTAATAGTATCGTATTGTGTCTCAATAGTGTTTTGTACTCAATACTTCTGTTTTATGGTAGATTTTAATCGGTAACACTTTTAGACAATTTAAACCAATTACATTGAAATTGTATCGGAATACCAAATCTATAGTAAGATTGCAAAGTGTCGTAAAGTCAAAATTAACGGAATTGACGCCCTGAACAACGGTAGTATGAGCGCTCTGTTACCTGGCTGGGAATGCGGTCGCTCTTGGGCCTTCTCAGCCGCTTTAGTGGATGTTCTCCTTACGACTACGCGTGTGCATGTGTGGACAACACATCGGTAAGTAACGAACATTTTTGTCACACACGCGACGCTCGGTCGGCGAATGAAATGTATAACTCATTTATTGTAAGCGTTTCATAAACTTTATAATCTTAAACATATATTTTTGACTTATCATTCTTGAGTAGAACCCTTTGCTTTTAAACTTCACATAATTTGTAATATTGGCATCAATTTAACTTAATAAACATGCAAGAAGTAAAAAAACGATTATGATTGTTCATCATTCGCTCCTATCCCTTTTACACTTTTAGAAGCTATTTGATTTGTAGATTAAAATATCATAAAATTAGTTTATGAAACACGTAATGCTATTTTTTAGTTTCATTGGTCGACTGAGCAAGCGAAATGGTTCACAGTTCAATAATTCACACGGAAAGCGGCAAGCGATGCCGTAAGCCATTTCGGCTGTTCGCAGTGCGAATGTGCTATTCTCTCATTATATTGGTATCCGTCGAACTTCACCCTAACAACTCATCAGTGTTATTGCAGTTTGCAAGCAGCATTCACCAGTTAATTGGTGAAAGTTAGTGGAATTTCCTGATGTTTATTGATAGACTTCATTTTAGTGCTAAATGACAATACACATGCGTGCTTACGTTGCAGTCCGTGTTCTGAAGTGATGTTAATTTAGAGAGAGTAAATTTAATCTGTGTTTTAATAGTTTAAAGTTCCTTTATTCTTTTTATTGTTAAAAATTTGATATTTTGTGAAATCTTCACAGATTAGCATCGAACAAGAATCATATATTAGACAGGTATGTAATTATTTTTCTCATTCGATACTTTCAGCTAAGTTGTTGTTAAATAGTATTTGGTAAAGGCCAATTCAATACAATAATCATATACTTTTTATGTTATGAAACAGTCATCGATTTTCTTTGCTTAACGTAAAACAGATCATTACTCCATAAAAAACCCTCTGTACCAGACATAAACCCACTGCTGTTGTTTTACATAGTGTTTTACAAATTGTCGTCATTACACTGAACGAGCCTTTCGTACATTTTGCATCCAAGACCTCTCTTTTTCGACAATCTGGTATAATTAAAAAACCGTCATCGTTTTGCAAAATAGGCATTTTGACAAGGCTGTCTAAGTTCTATCTTGTATATAAACAAATATTGATCATTGCACTGAACGGGCCTTTCGTACATGTTGCATACAAGTGTAATTGTATAGTTCCCTTACCCTGTGGTTCAGGCGAGGCGGCGCGGTCCACGGCGTCGTGGGCAGCCGCCGCCGCCGCGGCCGCCGCCTCGGCCGCTTCGCGTTCACGTTTCTCACGTTCAGCCGCTTCGGCCGCCTCTTGACGTCGCTTCATCTCTTTCACTTCGAACTGCAGGGAAATTTAGGCGGTCGTTACTTTAACTTTTTGACTGCCAAAGACGCCTTATGGCACCAGACAAAATGGATTTTCTATTGTGTCTGGATTCCCGGTGTTCAATTGGTTAAAATGCATTGAGGATATTTATAACCGTTTGAAAACAGGTATACACTATTTTACATACTTTTCTATTGAATAGTGTAGATAGTAATAGGTACACATTAGAAAATCCTTTGTTTCTGACGACTAAAGATGTCATTGATGTCCCAAGATTTAATGATAAAATTGTCATTTTATGAAAAAGCAAAGCAGTTTGACGCATTGCTAGTGTGCTGTAAGCAATAGTAGTAAAGTACACAATATACATCCAGAATGGAAATTTAGTTCAGTTGTAAAAACATAATTGTTATAATCATCGCATCTTTAAAGTTAACAATGATCTTAGTTTTATAATTGAAAATACGATATGCTGCTTCTAATTATGGTGTATTTCGCTGCGTTATAAATCTAGGAAATCTATATGTACACAATAAATCGATGTATATTTTTTGTAAAAGTTATCATAATTTGTAGAATAGCAAAAGCGTACACAAAGCCTAAAATATAAAGTAGTCAAGACCTCAAATTACCTACCTGAGCACTTCTTTTTTCTTAAAATAACATAATAAATATTGCAAATCAAATTCATGCAAGGCTCATGCAGTCATACAATACATTTTACTACACTTACACCATCCAAGTAGTTAAAATACCATGCACCATCAGGGAAAAGGAGTGATCGTGTTTGGGACAACAGTAGTAAGGAGGAATTCAAAGGTATAGTTTTTACATCTTTCCCTAAATCGTTTACAGTATTTGTACTACCAGTCAGCGCAGGCATAGATAATACTGCAACTTCACCTTTACTATCAGTGTCAGAAGATCTATGTCGCCTTGACAACCTTGTCATTATTCTTTTGATACTGCCCGACTTTGATGAAGTATCGCTTCGTTTTCTCAATAGCGAAACATTTGGATATACATTTAGGTAGGACAACCTTTCCCACAGAATAAAATTAATACATGCTAGGTACTCGTTCATTTCATTTGATTGCTCTGTTTGGTCAGGGTACTCAAAAAAGACTGGGCTGTAAATTTCTGGAGACATTGGAGCGTTAAAAGGCGTTCCAGGCGGGCTACTGGTCTCTGATATAGTCGACAAACTATTACCTCCAACCACAGTCCATAAATACGAATCGTTTTTCTTACAATTTGAGTAGTCTATATTAAGCCCAGTATTCTTATATTTATCTGGTATTTTATATTTCTCACTGCTTAACACTATTTCATGAACAACATCACGGACTGGCCGTTTATCGGTGACGATAGTTAATGGTTCAAGGGGTATACGGGATGTTGGTGGGGGCAGGTAAGTAAATGTGACATCTTCACTTTCATCCCAAGGCTGTGAGCTAGCCCATAGTGTCGATTCGCGTAGTTCAAGCTAATGTTGGAAAAGAAAAATATAGAAAAGCGTGAGATAAGATAGTGAGTAAGAAAATGTAAAATAAAAAACAATATTAACAAAAGTATCATTTTAAAAACATCAACCCAACACCGTGCCATGCATAATATAATGTGCTAATAAAGTGATATTTAGAAATATATTACATTGAAAATATTGTTTTAAACAAAGGTACAAAGGTGTCATTAATACAATTTAGACATAACATAAAAAAAAGGTATCAACCCCACCTCATGCTAAAATAGAGAATCTATCAATCCTGAATGTGCCTTAATATTTCAAGGCATAATTGATTTAGGTTCTTCAAAATAAATTTCAGTACTTTTATAAGTCCCAAAAACTGCTATTCCAGCTTATCTTGTTTTAAATTTAAAATAGAAAACACAGGGGTTCTAAATCAATTTCAGAATTACAAATAAATTTCCATTAAATGCTATGAAAAAAAAGTTTTATACTATTATGGCTGCAAATCAGAATAAATGTCACATATTATTCAGTAAGCATCAAACCACAACTTTAAGTCAAACAAAATTTTGGCATTTTTTAAACTCTGTAACTAAATACTCTACATATTTAGGTATTTTTTCACTAAAATATATGACTTATAATTACCGTAGTGAGTCGTTGCAGTGCACTGAAGCGGTCCTCCTGAGCGGCAGCGCTCTTCTCGAATGCCTCGTGCTTCTTTATGAGGCTCTCCACTTCGTCGATGGTGTGACCTAACTCCGACGACATGAGGTACGGCTCTTGGGCGATCAGCCATGCTTCGGCGACGGCCGCGTCGCGGGCAAACTGGTATACTTCCAGGACTGCGTAGTGGAGATACATTTTGAGATATTTGCTTATGAGGAAACTGGGTAAGCCTGCCTCCATCGACGACTTTTGCAACTTGTCGATCCATTTGGACAATGAGGACTTTTGCAACTTGTCGATCCATTTGGACAATGAGCAACCAGCAGTCTAGCAGCCCCAAATAGCAGGCTTCATATTATTTGAATGAATAATATTACTAAATTGTAATATTAAGAAATTCAAAGTCCTTAATCTCATTAATATTTTAGAGTTACAGTGCATTGCCAAGTATTTCAAGTTTTGAATTGGATCTGATTAACTTTTCAATGCAGAGTTGATAATTTCAACTTTAGTATGTAATTATAATAAAACAACATCCAAATAATAAAAAAAATCCACGCATAGTTATGATCTTGAATGGACCATGGACCTTTGATGTCCATTTACATGCTATATAGTTATAGACCAAAATATAAAAATAACTTCGTAATGACGAAGGTATTCGTCTCAACATATAAATCTTACTTTTTTATACCTTATGGCCAGTATTTCATACTTTATTGATGTCATACATCAACAGTATGGTTTTATAAAATAAAAGCGACTTACTGAGCTGCAAATTCTCCCAGCGCTCTTCCCACCGGCGAAGCAGCGCGTTCCGCTGGTTGTTGAGATGTAGAAGCTTCTCCTTGATGTCAGCGGAGGCGTAGTGCTGCCGCGACAGTAGCTCCTTGCCGAGCGAGATGCACGACGTGAAGTTGTCCTCGCGGGTGTCGATCTCCGCTTTCAACGATTGGTGGTTGTTCATCAGCAACTCTACGCCGCTCACGTCTCTGTTAATGTTATGTTTCGTTATGCTACATTATATCACAGCATTATTCCGCTTATTCATTCATCTTGAGTTATTGTACAGAGTAATGCTAAGAAAAATGAGTAAGCTGACTAAAGAAATTACTCTTGTCGTGTTGTTCATAGTACGTAAGACGAAGGCGTGGGAGAATTTAAGAAGGGTATTGCAACCTTAGATAATAAATTAAATGCACAATCTCACTCAAGGTCTGCGGCAAAAGCCTGCTCATTGCGTCAGTTGGACCGAATTTTCATTCATAATCACGTCGCTCAGCCATAGTGACAGTCGTATGCTCGCTTTGCTGAGACGGAACTATTTGATCTTTTATTGTTTCTTCTATTTTATAATATTTCTAAGAAGTTTCAATAAATCTTTATTTTTCCTTAATTAACACAACACAACACAATTATTTAATTTTGGTACACAGACAGATTACTGTCATACAGACAGATAAAAAATAAATAAATAGTGTACACATTATGATACATTGAAATCTTCTGCAGCACACAGAGTTACATACACATAAATTAATAAAACGAAAAATACACAAAAAAAATCTTTTATATTTATCGTCAAAGGTCAATAAATGGTTGTCTTTCTTATCAAGTAGATTACCTGGGCTTCTCCCGGTGTTCATCTGGCGCACCACGTCGTCCATCCACAAGGCGAGCGTGCGCACTTGGCTGAGGAAGCGGTAGAGGTCGTCGGCGTCCTCCAGCTTGGCCTTGCGGGCCCGACACGACGCGGCTGCAGCGCCGCCCACGCGTCCGCCACCTCGCCCGCCCGACGGCTGATCTCCGCCGCCTTGTCGCCGGCGTATGATGCACCTAGGCGGCTGCATTCGCTTGTTATCGCTTCCACCTGCATACAAAATATATGGTTTATAATATTTTTATTTATTACAATGCGTTGAACGGACCCCCTGGTCCGTCCTGGGGTTACCACAATCTTTTGAAACAGTATTGTTATAATTATACGTCAGCATTTTTGTACCAGAAAAGACGAAGTAATACTTTTGTAACACTGTTTTAAGAGATGTATACTGCCCTAAATGGTCCACTTCACGAATGTAAGAGAAAAGCTTCGATTCGAGAAAATGTCGACTAATAGGCTCGCCACCATGCCTGCTATGACGACCACGAACACTCTGTCAAGAGTGTAACGACAAAGAAGAATAAGAAGATAAATATTAGTCCCTCTAAGAATAATTGTAATAACCGATTTTTAGTTATGATACAAATGCCAAAATCAGAAATTTAGGCAGGTAGCTAATCAAATAAGGGAAAAACTGGCTTCTTTTATTTAAAAAAATACTTTTAATTTTACAAAAATAAAGCAATGTTTCACTGCACGGTGGCTGCACGTCGCGTGAGCTACGCTCATTTTGGCTATGTTTTACTGCGGGAGAATATCTTATAACGCGAGTTATACTACGTAACGTAACGTTAATATAGTTTGCACTTTGTCAAACTTATTTTTTTTTATTTTTACTCATTATTGTTATTGGAGGATTTAACCTGGATTGAAGTACCGACCTGTTGTTGCAACGTGCTGAGGTCCTGCATAAAGTTGTGATGTTTCCGTTGCAGTGCGCCCACACTGATGGCGTCGCGGCCTAACTCGTCGCTCACACCACGGGCTTTTTCGTTCACACGCTGCAACGTGTCCTTGCAGTCGTGGAAGTACTTGTGCAACTCGCGGGACGCTGCTAACATCTGCAATACGGAGGTAAGGTCAGTTATGATTGAATATCCACTGACATTCAGAGCGCCATCTGTCCCAAGTTAAACGTGAAGCCTGTTGTATGGGTACTAAACAACGGATACAAATACTTATATATATTTTTTTGTAAATACATACATATTATACAAAGAAACACCCAGACATTTTCTTGCACACAATTTTTTGTAATAACCGGGGATGGAACCCGGAACCCTTGTATGTACGTTCTTCAGTGTAAGCGTATTGAGGAGCCTGTCTCTCATAACGCAGGGGAACCTTTTATGGGAGCAGTTTTTAATATTAATTGTGAAATTATTCCAAAAACAAATCTTTTCTTTCTTTCTTTATTTATCTACCAACAAAAATCGACCAATAATATTTACCTGAGTCCTGGTCTCTATGAGTTCGAGCAGGTCTTGCCAGGTCTCCTTGAGGCCCTCCTTCCATTGCGCGATGGTGGCGTTGTCCGAGTGGCCCATCGCTATCATCTGGTCGGCGATTCTCTCAGCAGTCGCCACGCGTTCCGAACCAACCGCTTGAGTTTCGCGGGCGAATTCCTTGAATCGCTCCCATAGCAGCTACAAAAGACGAAATATCATTAATAATTAAGCATCGATATCAATTTGGCATACTTGGAACTTCATTGATTTCAAATTATATACCTCTAGCTTAAATTTCATGACAGATGACGTTTTTAATTTTTGGGCAAAATAAGCAGGAAATGTTTGCTTTTTGTTAGTCAGGTTAAGGTATATGATATACCTTGACCAGGTCAATTGCAGACCACATCACTTTAATCTTTATTCCACAGCAAAAAGTAGATAAGCGATGAAGATTCCGCAATGATATGCTTTTTTTACCCATTCACGCCAAGAATGCAGACGCAATAAATTTTGTTCTGGTTCTGATGCCTTAACCCTTTACGCTGTTTTAAAGGATATCAGTTTTGTTTGTTTAATTTGGCTTTGTAACAGTACCGCGAGTTTTATTCAATAAACATAATCAATTTTCCATGGAAAAATTATTCCTTCCTCCTTTTTGAAACGCCAGAAATACCTGGAGTTTCATAAAAGTAATGAAACTTACAGTGACATGGTCGTAATCCTGTCCAAGCTCCTGCGAGCTAGCGACCAGCTCCCTCTCGGTGATCCATTGCTCCAGGTCATCCACCTCTCGGGACAGCTGGAACAGCCGCAGGGCTTCATCCAGCTTCGCGCGTCTCTCGCCGGCCAGGTCCTTGAGACCGGCGTACAGTTTGTCCACTTGCGATTGCTTTACGGAGATTTGTTCGCTGTAAAAGCAAATTGGTTTTGTCACTAATATAAAGAAAATAATGTTTTATTTTTCATTAATAGAAGGTACTTACACATAATATAGTTATACACAAACCTAACAATAAGTGACGGATTAATCATCTAATTGCAAGATCCAAATATCATTTTAAGCAGGTTTGCGCTTACACTATACTTTCTTAGGGATTGAGCAAAACATTCCAAAATAGACAAATACTTTATTAACTGAAAAAAAAAACTCAATACACGTAGGCAGTACTGTATATCATCATCATATTCAGCATTTTTTATATTCTTTTAACTTAAATGTACAACAAAAAACAAATTTGGATAAATTTGAGAACTTTTTACATTATTTGGGTTAAAGTAATGATATAGCACATGATTGAAATAGCCCTTTAATTACATGATCTAGACTTCTATGTTATGAGCCACAATATCACCGAGTTAATTTAGCTATTCTCAAGATTTATTTTAATTATTGTTCTTATTGAAATGTGATAGGTCCCAGGATAAAACTTTTGGGACCAAACCCACCCGGCAGCCTCGTCTAGCAGCCACAATTCAACTAAAATCAAGGGGAGGCTATGCCTAGTCAGATAGCTAATTAATCTAAAACATTACTTTAATACTTAAACCCACCTCAAAGGATGTTCCTCGCTGGTCAACTGACGACCGTCTCGCCAACTGGCGGATAGTCTGCGCGTAGTCGTCGACCGCCTGCTCCAGTATCTCGTGTTTCTTGATCAGGTTCTGAGCCGAGATCTCGTCCTTGCCGCGGTCCTCCACCATCATGTACAACTCCTGCTCGCTCATCCACGCTTCCGCTTCGTTCGCGTCGAACAGATACTGTTGCGCCTTCTCCCATTGGGACAGGTTGTTCTTGCGTTGTTCGATGGCATCTGATAGTTACAATAATCAATATTAATCTAGATAAACAATTAACTCAGTATACGGAATATTGATCTTATAGTCAAACCTGTTAACTTAATGAGTGCAAAAATTGTAACTGTTAATGTATAGTAAGCGAAAAATTGAGATGGCAATTTCCTAGTGTTGTGACATAGTAATTATTAATTATTAGTATAAGTAAGTATACTAGGTAGGTAGTTTATATCGTCATTTTTTCCATACAACAAAATATGAGTAACATTAATTAAATTAGGTTGAATATAACTGAATCCGGTTTATTCAGTTAAGGCTATTGTGGTAAAAGCACTGATTACTACACTATTATTAACAGTGTTGATTGCCAAACGATTTTGTATGAAAAGCTTGATGGGTTTGAATGAAGCTAGAGAAGTATCAGTACAGCGCAAAGTGGCGCTCCATCATCTCTGCCTACCCCTCTGTGACCAAGGCGTGAGCTTTATTTATATTTATTTATTACATTATTCTAGTCTACTACTGGATAAGGCGTCCTCCAATGACTATAGTGATAAACTATGTTAATGACTTAAGCTCACCTTTAAGTTCTTGCCATCTCGCCGTAAGTTCTTCAATGAGCTGCTTGAACTCGGGCGTGTCTTCATGCCCTTCGTCAATAAGCTTCTGTCCGTTGGAGATAACCGTCAGGATCCTCGGCTCGTGGTTATCCGTCTCGGTCTTGAGCGACTGGTTCTTCTTCTGCAACATTTGTACATTGAACAGCGAGTTGCCGTAGTCCGTGCTAGTAGCCAGCGGCATCTTCTCGTGGATCCAGAGTTTCTCATCCTCGATATCGCGACGGAACTGGAACGCCTCTTCTTCTTCGCGAGCTGACGTTGGCGGTCCAACAAAGGTGCTTTGAGCTGCTCAAAACGTTGCTCCACCGACTTCTTCTTCTCCTTGATCTCCTCCATCTTGTCTGGCACAGTCTTTTGGAGATACTCAGCCTGGGTCTCCAGCTCGGTGACCTGTTTGGCTTTGACGGCCATCTGAGTCTCGATCATCTGTTGCTTCTGCATTAGAATGTTGACAGATGCCAGATCAGTGCCGGTGTCGGTGTTCTCGATTTGCTTCTCGAGCTCGTTCATCCACGAATCGATGTCGTCGCAGGTCTGGTGGAGGAGCACCTCGCGGTTGGCGTCGAAGAGGCGTTCACCCTTATCCTTGGTTTGAGTTTGGAGACTCTCGAAGTGGTCCTCGAGTTCTTGCATTTTCGGGGAAATAATGTCGGCAAACTCGGGCTTTTGTTTCATTAGTTCCTCGGCGGCGTTCTGTACGGCGAACAGGCGTTCCTTATTAGCCGCGATCTCGGCTTCGAAGGCCTGATGGCGGGTCCACTTTGAGTGGATAGTTTTGGCCGATCGGTAGGTGTCGTCTTGGGCTGTGACGTTCTTTTCCTGGACCCACTCGCCGAGCTCGTCGCAGTCCTGGAGGAACTGGTGCAGTTGGAGTTGGTCCTGGAGTTTCTCCATTTGCTGGATGGCCTTCTCCCGGTTGGCGTTGCGTCGCGCCTCGATCGTCTCCGCCTTGCGCTGGATCTTGTCTGCGTCGAAGTGTCTCTCCTCCACCAGCCGGTTGGCGAACTGGACCACGGAGTTGATCTTGTCGTCGTTTGCCTCCATGGTAGTAAGGAACGCCTCGTGTTCCTTGATGAGGTTCTCCGCTTGTTCGAGATTGGTGGGTGGTTCGGTTTTTGCGAGCCTGTTAATAGAACGAAAATATGGGTTATTTTATCGAAACAACAACAATCAATACGACTCATTCTCTTATTGAGCCCAAATTCAAAAATATATGTTTTATTTTCTTTAGCTTTTCAATCACATTAAAATGTTCATACCCACAAATGGAAGTGTATGCTAATACTAAAGGGTTTGCAGTATTTGTTATTTGTACTATTCAGCAAATAATATGATAAATGAAATGAGGAAATAATTTAGTTACTACATGTAAAACCCCAAAACAATGATGTTTATGACCATAAATGTTGGCGATGTGGTTGACCATGGTGATCAAACTCTGATGTAGTAATTGATCTTTCAAACATTACAATTAATTGGGGTCAGAATGACCAACCTACTCTTGTTATTTCTTATAGGTTTAGCCCATTGGCCGCCAGGAATCTAGAAACAATAGAAAATCTATTGTTTGTGACACTTTAAAGCGTCTCTAGCGGTCAAAGGGTTAATGCGAGCATGATCAGTTATTATTATATTGATAATGTACCAACTTTCTTAATCAATATTTATGTACGTATAATTTTGTTTATGTTAAATTGCGACGCCCTTTTCGGGTCCATATGTTCACAAACCAATAAGCTAAGATTTTACGAAATACATATGTGATGCAATTCGAATAAATAAATTATTCATTTTAACCCTTCGACCGCCAACGACGCCTTAAAGCGCCAGACACATTTTTTTCTATTTTGTCTGAAATCCAGACAATAGAAAATCTATTGTGTCTGGATTCCCAGCGTTCAATGGGTTAATGTATAGTAACGGTGAAGTATCCCACGACTGACCTGATCTATTGTGTCCGGATTGCCGGCGTTCAATATGGGTAACCGTATAGAAAGGGTGAAGTATCCCACGACTGACCTGAGCTCCTGGTGGGCCAGCAGCACCTCCGCCTGCCTGGCGTCCCTGTGCAGCAGCTGCAGCTCCAGGCTCTGCGCGAGCAGCTGCTGGCGGTTCTCCCACATCTGCTGCAGCTCCGCCCAGCCCTCGCGCAGCGCCTTCAGACGCTCGCGCAGGAACATGTACTGCGGGTCGTCTTGCGTACCCGGCTCCTGGGATTATTCGAATATATATCATCATCATCAGCTCATTAAACGTCCCCACCGAGGGGCACGAGCCTACCCGTATAGGGTGATTAGGCCTTAGTCGTCCACGCGGGCCCAGTGCGGATTGGACGACTTCACACACCACCTTCGAATCTCTTCGCAGGCATGCATGAAGGTTTCCACACGATGTTTTGCTTCACCGTAAGAGCGTCGGATAACGTACATATATTTTCGAAAATTCGAAAACACATTGGCACGTGTCGGGATTTGAACCTTAGCCCTCCCGGTAGGAAGGCGACAGTTCACACCATTGAGCCACCGACACTCAAATAAAATAGCATAAATTATATTCGAAATATATAATTTATGCTATTTTTGACCATTTGACAGGCAAGACCCTAGAAACAATGGAAAATCTATTGTTTGTGACGGTTTAGGGCGTCTCTGGCGGTCAATGGGTTAATCATAATCATATTACCTCAGAACCCTAATTCCGCTAATTTTAAAATGCGCTAATAAGATCGTTATTGTGTCTTAATAGTAAAAATTAAGCATTCATTCTTTCTGTTTTATGGTAGATTTTAATGTATAATCAGATGTGCAGATTTGGATCTTAAAAATTGCCTTTGGCCAAGTTTAATAATAAATTGCAAAAATACTCCAGGAGCTATTTATGTATCTATGAACAAAATGACAAGGGTAATTTATATATATTTCATATATTTTCCCCTTAACATTATTATTGGTTAGTTCAACTCTTTATTTTTTTAAAATTAAAGTTATTTACATCTAGTACTGTTATATAACTGTATGTTGTGTTTGCCTGTAAGTGGTTGAGCATTTTGGCGTGACTACTGCTATGGTATTTAATGTAACAACTGTAAGTGAATTGAAATAAATAAAAAAACAAGTTGTTCTCGCTTTTCTACATGTCCACTTCCAAATAGTAAATATCTGTAATGATTATGAAGCATTGACCAACGAAATTCAGTTGGCACCATCAAGGCGCTCTTCTCATAAGCTCATTATTCGTCCCCACCGAAGGACACGAGCCTAACCGCATAGGATGTACAGGCCTTAGTCGTCCACGCAGGCCCAGTGCGAATTGGCCGACTTCACGCACTACCTTTAAATCACTTCGCAGCGCAGGTTTCCTCAAGATGTTTTCCTTCACCGTAAGAGCGTTGGATAACGTATAAACGTACATATAAAATCGAGTATTTAATACTACGTGGCGGGATTCGAACCTCCCGATCGGAATACACCATTGAGCTACCGGCGTTATGTATAGGACGTAAAATGAATCCAAATCCAGCTGACCAATAAAATGGAACTTACGGCAGTGATCTTCTCTCCGTACTCCATCATCTTGGCGTACTCGTCCTTGTAGTTGTCTATCTCCTCCTTGATGGTCTGGTGTTGAGACAGGAGCTTCTCTGCCTCCGCGAGGCTTGATGGCGTGTCTTCATAAATAAAATTTTGCAAATTTAGTTTCGGTTAGTAATATTTACAGGATTACAACTATTTATCTATGAATTAGCACTTCTTAAAACCTATAATAATTTATTAAGACTCTTTTTAGGTTATCAATTAAACTAAGTTTTTCAGTGTAAAAAAAGGTTTTTTATAAGGATTATAATCATGTATGCGATGTAATCAGCTGAACGGTACGAATTTTTGATAATTGCTAGAAAAGTTAAATACAGTCAACTGGACTTGGCTCTCCTAGGCAACTCTAATAAATGAGATGTAATGTGCAGTTATCGGCATCAGTAGTGTTGGTTGTTCAACGGGTCACAAGCCAAGTACATACTACCACATATAATGCAATAGATACCATACATATTCAAAGATTATATATTGTTGAATGATGTTTACCTTCGGACGCGACATCTGTCTGCGTCTTGGTGAGCCAGGCTTGGAAGTGGTCCACGGAGCGAAGGAAACGGTGCAGGTCGCCAGCCTCTTCCAGTTTCGCGTCGCGCTCTTTGAGCTGTGGGCATAAATATACTTAGTGAGAATTTAATAAAATAAATTAGCCGCCGATTTCTTCCCAAAGTTGTTAGTGGGTAGTTGTACTCTAATGGTGACATGATGATGAATTTAATCATTTTATTTTTTGGTGGTGGCTGATTGGTGTATGCAATCTATGAGATATTAAGTTGTAAGAAATCAAATTTATGACCTAGTAGTGCAAATAGTGTTGTGTAAGTTATCAAACTAGACTAGTTTTTCATTAGAAAGCCAACCTATTTCGAAACTTCAAAGAAGTTTCGAAATTATTTTCAATAGCAATATCTTGCCAATCAATCTGGCTTTTTTTATTCTTCAGTTAACGTCAACTCAAAATTGATATGATCTGTGCATTTAATAATTATTATATGAGCATAAAATGAAAGGAAACAAATCCCTAAAAAACTTATTTTTAACATAACTAGAATATATATTTAAATAAGACTAAATGTATCTTGCTGTTTTATTTAAAGACTTCATTATTAAAATCAGTATGCTTTTATTCACAGACAGTTTCATGATAAGTTTTTTTATGTCAGTTTACCTGTCCAGTAGGCCATCTTTCGCTGATATAAGTTACTCACCATATGCGTAAGCTGGTCCCAGTTGTGCGTGATATGCTGTATACGTTCGCGTATGAGCTGAGCCTCCTCCGGGTGGTCGTCCTCGATGGCACTGGCCTCGCTCTCCAGCGAGCTGATGCGCGCTTGGATCGCGGCCAAGTCACGCTCCATACCAGATAGACGACGTTGCAGCGTCATTACACCTGCACACGGGAATATTTTGTTACTAACCTACTTGGACTTAGTTCCTTTTATTTATTAGAGTTTTTCCACTAAAATACAGTACAATGGCAAACTTAATGCCTAAGGATTCTAATAAATGTAATAGCCAACTGATGATTTTAAATGACAAGTCTTTTAAAATATGACCAAATATAAGTTGTGATTCCGCACATGGCATATCATTATGCATACATACTGCATATAGACATATCATTATCAATATGCACAGCATACCCTCCAGTGGGACATTAGCCGGTTAAATGATTGATTTGATTGAAATTCAGGCCCACATCGAACTTCCAGCAGAAAATTTCAAGGACATAATTTGAAGTTTGACACCTTCAAACAGTCCCATTATACTTACATTATTATTACTTTGGTATTCTTTTAGCAACCACAATTTTGTTCATTATGAATCATCTGAGGAAAAAAATAACTAGAAACACAATAACTACAAAATTACCGTTGAGATCCATCTCAAGATTGTCAGTCTGTTGAAGAATACGTTTCTTATCCTCAATCCATGAGACGGTCTCGCGGCACTCGATGTGGAATGTCTGCACACCCTGAGCAGACTTCAACTCATCCTTCTTGCTTTCCGCCTGGATGTACAAGAAACTACATTATTTAATTGCCAACAACTACGACAAATATAAAATATAAAACAAGTTTGGTAAAATTTTTACTGCACTTTAAACCGATATTTGGGATACAAGTGTATTAATAAAGAGAATAATTATTTGATAACAACTGTCATAAAAAGAAAGACGCAGACAGCCCCAATGAACAATGAACCCACAGAATGACTTCTACTGTTATATTATATGTACAAAAGTAATCATACCTTCTCCCTAAGAGCAGCCCAGGCCTGGTTGAGCCGTTGCTGGCGTTCTTGTATGGCGGGCGCCTGTGGGTGCTCCACATGGACCAGTTGTCTAGCGAGCTGGTTCACCACGGCCACGCGGGAAGCGTTCGCGTTCATCTCCTTGTCGAACCCATCGTACCTAGATACGTGCAATCATATAGATATCTATACGTTGAAGTGGGCTCAAGTTTCAAAGGATAATTTCATTGTTTCTTTTTATAATATTTATAGTATAATATTGGGTATACATTATTTTATTGTTATTCAGCTACGCACACACTTGTTAAACAGTCCATCCTATGATATAATCTATGTACAAGGGATCTATCAGAAGGGTGAATCTATAGTTCGGAGGTATCTATATTTATTTATTACATATCTATATTAAAACTAACTTGTTCAAGTCGCTGATAAATAACGAAATATGAGAGGTATATATCAATCAATGTACCAATAATAATCTAATAATCGCCACGATGCCAGACACAATGAAAAATTGATTGTGTCTGTCGGATATATCCGTCTGCGGAAATCAAAAGGGTTAACTAATCGGACATTGATAATCTAAACACAGCAAAATATTTTATTTCTAGGTAATGTTTGCCTATCCTGTAGGGTAATCTTAAGCTATCGCTACTATTATTTGGCATAACTCATGATCCCTAAGGGGTAAAAACAAGCTACCAGCACATACCTATGCTTCATAATCTCAACATCGTCGATATCCTTCGGCGGCAGCATAGTGTCCAACATGCGGTCCTTCTCCGCTATCCATTGATCGGCCGCGTCCGCTTCAGCCAATAGTTTGAAGAGCGAGAGCGCATCCAGCAGTCGTTGTTTACGAAGTCGTGCCAGAGCCGTCAGTTCACCGTGACGGGCGTCGGCACCGGCCAAACGGGAGACCACCTCTGCGCTGCCTGCGTCTTCTGGTGACAGCTCGGACGCCTGGAATTTATTTTATAATCATCAGCTCATTAAACGTCTCCCACCGAGGGGCACGAGCCTGCCCGTGTAGGGTGTTTAGGTCTTAGTCGTCCACGCAGGTCCAGAGCGGGTTGGAGGACTTCACGCACAACCCTTGGGTCTCTTCGCAAGCGTGCGCAGGCTTCCTTACGATGTGTTGCTTCACCGTAAGAGCATTGGGTAACGTACATATAATTTCAAAAATTTGAAAACAAATTGATACGTGGCGGGATTTAAACCTCAGCCCATCCGGTAGGAGAGCAACAGTCCACTTAGCCACTGTAATTAATTTATTTATGTATAGATGGTTATCCATCAATAGCATACACAGCATGGTCCAAATAATAATATAATCTGTCATTTACAGACAGTTATTAAAAATAATATATAAAAAGAGTTAAATAATTGGGAAAGGTCGCTTGTGGAGGCTGGATGAGAAAAGCGGAGGAATCTATACTAATATATAAAGCTGAAGATTTTGTTTGTTGTTTGTTTGAACGCGCTAATCTCAGGAACTACTGGTTCGATTTGAATAATTCTTTCAGTGTTAGATAGCTTTTATCGAGGAAGGCTATAGGCTATATATCATCACGCTACGAGTAATAGAAGCGAGCAGTAAATGAAAAAATGTTTCAAAATGGGGTATTTTTCATACTTGAGCTTCCGCTGCGTACGCGCGTAAACGGTTAAAGTTACATAAAAGTCAGTATGAGAGTATTGTTCTCCTTTTAAAGGTCTACAAAAAAAAGTCCGCGACAGCATATGTCTATCTTTAAGGTTAGCTCACTATTAACCTATTTTTGCTAATAAAAAATTCTGAAATTGACCCCGAAAACCTTTAAAGTTGGAGGAGGGGAATCCTAGTATAGTGAAAATGAAAGTACCGTGTTATCCCGAATTTAATGCGAGCGAAGCCGCGGCAAAAGCTCGTGGGATATATGGCGCAAAATGGGGGACATCTACGTCTAGCAGTAGACTGCAATAGGTTGAAGAAAGAGAGAGAGATGTAGAAATACGGGTTATGTACAACCAAGATTTATATGCTTACTTCCCACCAGTGGCGTACACGATTATTGTACTCATTACGAGTGACAATAATCGCAAAACAATAAATAATCAACATTTTTGACCAATTTAGTGCTGTTGATACACCAGATCGCCTATGAATTCAAATCGGTAGAGGAAAATGGGCCAATAAGTGGGAATCATTTAATACGTCGGAGATTTTTCGGGTTGTCTGGAAGCACAGGTTATGCGCTGCTTATTTGCATATAAAGGGCGCACGCCACTGCTTCCCACGTATTAGGTTAAGCCAGTTCCCACTTTATACTAACTGCAACCGATACTTTCGCTGCTCACCTGTTGTTTGAGTTGTTGAATAACGTTGGCGTAATTCTTGAGCTCATCGGTGACGTCCTTGTGTTTCTTGAGCAGACTCTGCACTTGGGCCTCGTCCACACCGGTGTCCTCGGACGATACCAGCCTAAGAAAACAATCATCATCATCAGCTCATTAACGTCCCCACCGAAGGTCACAAGTCTACCCGTAAAGGTGCATAGGCTTTCCTAGTGCGGATACTTCACACCTTTGAATCATTTCGCAGGAGTGGGCAGTTTCCTCACGAGGTTTTCCTTCACCGTAAGAGCGAAATTATAAGTTCGGAAAACGAACGTATAATTTCAAAAACTCGAAAAGAGATTGCTACGTGGCTAGATTTGAACCTGCTCCCTCCAGATCCGAAGGCAACAGAAGAAATCAATAATTGGGCTGACTGTAGCCCCCGCATATTTATAAGTATTGTTAGATCCTCTTAGATCCCTCCATCATTCCATTGAAACATTCAAATTCGAATAATAATAATTTTAACATTTTAAGTGCCATAAATTCGAGACATTAGAAAATCGATAGTCTGTTAGATGAAGAAGAAGTGTTATGCATTTTTGTGTTTCGGGGTGAAGGCACTGTAACTAGTGAAATAACCATCATTTACATTAACATCTGTTGTCTCGGGTGATGGGCGCAGTGCGGCATTGATGGAGGATAATAACTGTCTTTCAGTTGTGGGTCTCCTTCAATGCCGCTCTCTCATGGTTAGGCGTGTTTCTTACCATCAGGTGAGCGTTCTGACCGTTCTGTACACGTATAAAAAAATACCTGCGGGAACAGTAATTATCAATTTTATTCTCGCGTATCATGTAGGTGTAACCCAACACACACATCATAAAGCAGATCCCTGTGATCAAATTTAAAATAGGTAATAGTATAACATTAATAATTTTTCTTTTATCTCCATCCTTTCCAGGTTGCCTGGAAGGAATCGCCTAGTGCGATAAGGCCGCCCATTGTACTGAATGTATATCATTATGTTTTTGTCTTTTTTTGTTTTGTTGTTAAAGTGCAATAACGTATATAAAAATAAACACGAACCTGAGCGTGTCCAACATCCATTGGTCGATGTCGTCGGCGTCGGCGAACAGCTGGTGGTAGCGAACGGCCGCGTCGAGGCGGTTCTTGCGAAGCGATACGAGATCCAACAGGTGGTTCCATTGGGACAGGATGTCACGGAGGCGGTCCTGTGTTCACATACAATCTTGCTATTTGTGTACATTTCAAATATGTATATATATAATATGTATATATTGAAATGTACTATTTTAGATAAACAATAAACTAAGTAGATGCACAATCACAAAGAAATATCAACCATAAAATGTCCGAGAAGCACTTGACTTATTGTTATATTTATGACATACAATTATTCATTAAAATTTTGACCTTAACGCGTCATTAAAAGAGTACAAAATCAAAAGCATGAGCATACTACTATGCCACTATGACATGTGGCGAGCGACGTGATTATGAATGAAAATTTTGCCCAACTGATGCGATGAGCAAAATTTTGCCGCGGACACTTTGAGTGCATCTAGTTAGTATATTGAGTATCTTAGATACCTATGTATTTATTGTATTAAGTATATACTGTAGTAACTTACTGCAAATCAGATACTGTATAAAAATGGGGCTATTCTTACGTTAACATTTATTATGTTAATATATTACTAGTATTATTGGGTATTAAGTACTGCAAGGGATCGGTCCGCGTGGAAATCATTAGGGGAGGCCTTCGTTCAGCAGTGGACTTTCTAGGTTGTAATGAATGAATGAATGAAAAAGGACTACTTTTTAAAAAAGTAATCGATAACAGCAGTTACACGTACCCTCTTAAAAATGGACACCACCAAATTAATGGTTTTTGTTTTGGGGTTGCCAACGCGATAATTCCTTCACAATTGAACCCTCCAAAATCAAATACTAGAATTTATGACGTATATACAGTTATAAATTTTGCAGTGGGCATTACGCGACAAAATTTAAAAAAGGTGTAATTTTGTTCAAATGTAAAGCTTTTCACACAAACCTGTATCCTATCGGCCCCAAAGTGTCCCTGTGAGATGAGCTCGTCGCCAACAGCCGCCACGCTCATGAGTTGTGGCTCGTGCGCTTGAACGTCCGCTTCCAGCGCCTTGTGCTTTGATATCAGCAGGTACACTAGAACGATAAATAACGTTACATCATCATTGCAGATAAATATGTATATCAACAGTAAAGGGGCCCAGTACACAGATTTTGGGATTGACACAAACCCCACCTGCATGTAGTGTCGAATAGAAAACGAGGTTAAAAAATTACTAATTGACGGGTAAAAACTGTCAACGATTTTTATTATTTTCCCTGGATAGCGTACGAGCGACGTATGTTTGGACATAGTGCCCTTGTTTTGTATTATGTTTAATAAATAATAATAATAATAAATGTCCACTGACATTCACACAGCGCCATCTAGCCCCAAACGAAACATTAGCCTGTAATATGGGTTTAAACAACGAATAAACATACTTATTTACATTTTTTGTATATATATACATAATATACGTAGACACACCCAGACCAATACAAACAGACATGTTCATGCACATAAATGTTTGTACTGCCCGGGGATCGACCCGGAACCCATTACACCAAATGGGTCGTCAAGTATAGATGCCTAAAACAATAGATTGATTGATTTGTGATTTGAATATCAATCAATAAACTCACCAGTACTGAGATCGTGACCGATGTCGTCGACGGAGACAATCTGTTCCTTCTCCTTGATCCAGTTCTCTTCGTCGGCCATGTCCCAGTAGAACTGCCACAATTTGCGGCTATCTTCCAGACGCTTTCTGTTAATCAAAATCAAACATGAGTCTAGAATCCTGGATAAGTAACAGTAGCGAATTTTAACTAAGATTATTGTTTTTTCTATGGTTGACTGTTCGCTTTCGGCTGCGGATGGCCTTGACAGCTCCACCGCACAAGTGGTATGGGCAAATAGCATTCAGCCCAAAAAATATACAACGAGCCTAAGGGTGTCCCAGAGTGGGACCCGTACTTAGTTTGATGCTATTTATTTAGTAAATATATATGTCATGCGTTAAATAGTATTGTAAGTACTATATTGACATATATTTTTTACTTATTATGCCTATTCTTGGCGAACTCAGTACACATTTATTAATCAAAGACTCAGAATACATTGCACTAATGGCAGCCCAGGGGGGTTACCGCAATCTCTTAAAACAGTATTGTTTTAATGATACGTCAGCATTTTTGTACCAGAAAAGACGAAATAATATTATTGTAACACTATTTTAAGAGATGTTATCCCCCAGCAGTGCATTGTATGGTCGATATAATACTAACCGAAGGGCTTTCTATCTTTTCGTTACATTTTAGAGTAAAGGAATTCACAAACTCTTATATCAAAGATATTTTGATTTGTAATTTTGGTATTCGATAATCGACATGCATTCACTTTTTCCTTTAGAGATTTTCTTATAGAACAGCATTGAGCCAGCAAAACTTGTTTTTTTTTCAGTATAAAACTAAACTACAGTCCAAACCATTTAAAGATTCATTTCACATTTATGTTTGAACTCAATAAAAGCATTTTAGATTCTGAAAAGGCTTATATAAATATAATTTTAGTTACCTGCGCTCGACGGCGAGATGAACCAATTCGGCGTACGCATTCTCGAGCTGTTGTATGCGCTCGACCGTGATGGCCGGGTCGCAAGGACGATAGCCGCCCTCCTCTTGCTCCAAGAAACGCTGGGACTGACCCACTACCACCTGACAATATGGATGTCTTGATAAGTTTACGGACTATAGCTTTAAGTAACTGTCACATCTTCAATTATCCCCTTGGGATAGCGTGTATGTGTGTATTTATGAACTAAAGAGTTTATATTTTTAACAATGTTTTGTGTACAAGAATTTTGTTCACCGAATCTTGAAAGATCGTATTACTTATAAATAAAGTCAAATAAATAATAGCTCAATGAAATTACAATATATACTTTGATGCACATTGTTTTACTATTTGTAATATTTTAATACAGCACACCACATACAATCAACCAAAGTTTGCAGTAACAAAAATTCTTATGCATGACTTGTCTGGTTTTAGTCTATATGTTTTATATTCCCAGATACAAGGTAATTGCGAATTTTGGGGCTCTGTAAATATGTTGATTAAGCACACAAGACTTACCATAAACCAGAATACAATCACAAAACCATTGAAACACATGTTAGTACGAGCAAAATAATAGGATATACCTTAACCCGCTCGCCCAACACGTTGATATCGGCTTCGACCAAGGCGTGCTTCTGCAGCAAATCCTCGACTCCCATCAGATGTTTGCCGTAGTCGTCGGTCAACAGACGCAGCTTGATCTCTTCCATGGAGTCCAGAATGTATAACATCTCCTGCAGAAGAAAACGTAGGAATATCAAATTGATAGTTAAAAGTGCAAAAAGCACGTTATAGTATTCTACAAACGAGTCCACTGTGCTAGTAACTTGTCATGTTACTGTACAGTCAAGCAATCAGTGTATTTTAAATGACTTCCAATGTTGGCCTTATATGGACATTTAGCTTCACTGGACAAATGGCCAGTGTATAAAAAAAATATTTTTTTGTGGGGTATTATGTTTGTATGCGAGCAGGCCAAACGCTGGGCCTCTGTTATATAATACCACCATAATATGTACTGTGTTTTCGCAAATAAAAGTGTTTTAATTTTGACTTTGACACTAAGTAAATAAGTATTGCACGGTACCTGGAAGTTTTGTTGCAGCTGCAGCGATAATTCGAGACGGGCTCGTCTAGCTCGCAACAGTTCTAGCAGATAGGCCCAGAGACGAAGTACGTTATCACGACGTGCCTTCACTCTCTCCATGTCGTGGTATCTGAAAGATAAAGTATAATAATCCAATGTTGATGCAATAAAATTAATATAATCACTAACACCATATCCTATGTTTAGCAAAATAACGATCGTTCTCTTCAATGTAAATCCTCATAAAGAAAAAGTAAAAGTATTTCACTGATGATGTTCATTGTTGTCTTTAAATTAAGACATAAAAAATGTAGATAAATTACAAACATATTTAATAAAGGCATTTAGGACGGTAGACTCCATAGCATTTGAATGACATACGATTTGCTATTGAATGTATAACTTAACCATAAACTAGTTTCCACAAATTAAATATAGACATTTAATAACCACACGATTTGTCTTCTATATGTAAATATCAACAATAACTAAGGGCAAACTAATATCTTCAAGTTAATAAATGATTTTTGGGCGAGTCTGCCAAGCTTCTTTTAAAGTAACATGAGAATTTATCGAGAAAGAAGTAGTTACCATTAAAAATGATGAAAAGCATAATAAAATTCTCACCTCTCAGCCTGCAGTTCGGAGCACACACCGACAACAGCTTGCACGCGCTCCTCGTACGCGAAGATATCCGTCTCTATGGCCTCGTGCTTCTTTGCGGCCGCCTCCACCGCGGCCAGGTCGAAGCCGAAGTTGTCCTGGCTGACCAGCCTCTGGTTCTCCGATAGCCATGTCTCTCGCATTTGCGCTTTGCGGTTGAATCTGGATAGAAAAATAATAAAACCATTTCAATATATTTTTCTCAACAATAATATCATTATCATATCATATATTGTGAGATTAGTGATATTTGACTTGATTGCTTTCAGTGTATTTAAAACACTGCAAATAAACAAAAGTGATCATTAAAACGACATATAAAATAAGGTGCGCTTTTATAAAAATAAGGTTTGGTATTTCAATGCGGATGGTGGAAACTACTGGATAATGATACGTGTAGCGTGGTGTCGTCATGATCGCTAATGGTAGTAGCTTTATGTTCAAAATAATTTTAATAGTAAACTATGTATTTTATTTATACATATTTTGCAATGTCAAAGTAAAAGCTGAATTACTTTTGTTGATATGAATGATCTCAGAACCATAAGTCTGTGCATAGTACCAAAATGGACTTCAAGAATCAATAATCTTTAATATCTGGCGGCTAACATGTCAAGTTTTTCTTGTCGTATGAGCTCTTCACACAGATGCATAGGACCAAAATATATTTCAAGAATGAATAAATAAATTATCTATCTATCTATCTAATTATCACTAATACCTGGCGGCTAATTGGTCCAGTTTCTCTTGTCGTATGAGTTCCTCGCGCAGAGCAAGTTCACGTTCATGCTCGGCCTTCTCCAAACGTTCCCAGGCGCGGTTGATGTCGTGGATCATGCGGCCCTCTTTAGGCGTGTACGGCTTCTGGTTGGCAGCACGCATACGGGATTGCAGAGTAAACAATAGTACCTCCAGGTTGCCTTTCTCCACGAACCTGTAAATAAAATATGTAGTTTTAAAAGTTATATATATTTTAATAATACATCATAAATAAGGGCTGAACATTATCATAATTATCATAGGAGTTAATTTGTGTTGGTGGGTGTTTATTTGAAGACAAAAACATTACTATTTCTTCTAATAAGTATAACAGTTATGCTTTTAGTAGGTATATCTTCTTAGAATTGAAAGGTGAGACAAGTTGCGAAATTATTCTTAATAAACACTGTAGTAGTAAGTGTAGTAGTAATAATACAGACTACATTTTTTTATATGCAACGTATAGGATAAGTTCAAATATAAATAAGTATCACAAACAATAGCAAATATGTAAAAAGTAAGTAAATTATAATTATAAATTAACTCACTTGGGTGGTTTCTCAACCGTGCGATAGTTGGCGAACTGGATAAGCTGTTGGCGCACGCCTTCCAAGGAGTTCGCAAACGTTCTGTCACCGAGCGCTTCGATTGTGCGTTCAATCCATTGCAGCAGGTCACTGAAAAAAAATATATAATTAAATTAATCATATTTTTCAAAGAGACAAATGCTTTTATTTTTGCACTATAAACAAAAGTTGCAGTAAGCTTAATAGTTAAGTAAACGGCTTACAGAGTTAAGGCATTGAAAATATCTAGGGGCACAATAGTGCCCGCGCAAATTTATTATTATATTAATTATGTTTATTTTGTGCAGAGTGGTGACAGATGGCAATAAAAATACAATTATCACCACTCCTTCTCTTCACGCGGGTACTGTAATAGGTGTCTCAGGGACAAAACTGAATGTTTTATACAACAAGGCAAAACAGCGCTCTGTCAGTACACCTCCTTACCTATCAACAACCCGTCTGCCAAGTGTGAAAATTATGGCATACCACTTCTTCATAGAAAAGTAGACCGTTCAGCAGTAGGCTATCACGGGCTGTTAAAGTATATTATTTAAAATAAGTTTACGTTTAGCCCCATTCTCGCCTATGGATAAGGACAAAGGGAAGTTTACTTGTCAGCAATAGTATAGTCAGTTTCGAATCACAAACCTTGTGAGTGATTCGTATTCCTGCATCATCTTCTCATTCTCCATGGCGATGCCGACAACCTTGCCAATCCTCTTGCCCTGGACGGTCTCCTGCTTCATCTTGCTGAAGTAGTGGTAGTACGTCACCACGTACGTGATGATCGACTTCTCATCCGGATGGTCTACGGCGATGTCTGTAGATGATAATAGTGTTAGTTATCATGTTTGTTTATATAACTAATATTGTTATAATTAACTTTTCTATATTTCTTTTACAATCATGTTTCTAAAGTTTCAAATGAATCTTCTAACTATAAGAAACATTATTTATTTTATTTAAATCATATCTAGTTTCAATATTGTATACGACATAAATAGGTTAAATAGTATTTTAAGAGAGTTCAAGGCCTCATGATTATAGTCATTGACCCTATACATATAGGTACATGTAAATAAGTGTCCATTTGGGCACTTGTAGCTCCAATCGTGCAACGAGTGCTTTTCGAATTGAACGAATTCTTCAGAATGAGAGTGTCAATAAACAAAGGCAATAGATGGTGGGTTTTGGACCTTTGGTAACTTCACTTCGTGGACGAAATAAAGAATCACGATGTTTCACGCCGGACCGTACGTTCCCTCGAGACCGTAGTATTACTACGATCGAGCCCATTCGTGTCAAAGCATGGTACTCCCACATATCATTAACTAAAGAAGTGGCTAATATTCAATAGTCATCAGTAAGTTTACCTTCAGCATCAAGCAACTTGGTGAGTCCGAGCTTCTCCTCAGCAACATTGAAGGCGTTGTTCAAGTTGTGCAACGGGTTGCTGCGGTGCAATCTCTCGAACTGAATCAGGTCCGGTCTGTGCTTGTGTATGATGGCGTTGAACGCCAATCCGTCGCGCCAGGAGGTCGTGAAGTTGCGTACATTCACGTTGTTGTAGCCGGCCGTCTTCATTTGACACCATAACAGCAATGCGTCCTTGGCCGACTTGGTCTCTTTGTTGTCTGTTTCTTCGATTGTGATGTCTTGGATCTAGTAAAATATTATTGTTGCTGTTATGGATGCATTTAACGTAAAAGCCGGTGAGAACCTCTAGTCGTCGGTGCCGGATACGCAAAAAGCATTTTATAGAAAGAGTTTTTAAATGCAGCTACATATTATAAATATTGTAGATTTTACCACCTAGCAATCCGCACTAGACCGCGTGGTGGGTTACCAATTTTATTTCTGTAATATATTCATAAGTGTCAAAGACAAACATTAAGACAATATTATACCCAATTTTTTTTCGAACTGACTACTGCTGTTGGCCGCAGATGGCCTTTACAGCTTCAACGGGCAATAGGTTATTGAATACCGTAAAACAAAACAGTTTTAAGCCCTATTTGTCATAGTAACAGTCAACATTTAAATAATATTTGATATTATACTTTCCAACCGCTTATGTAAACCAACCATCCAAAGATATATACCTGGAAGCGCAGGATAATAGTCCAGATGAGACCGAGGTTGAGGCGCGGGTTGCCGTCGACGATGTCGTGCGAACCCATGTTCTCCAGATGCACGCGCTGCTCGCGCAGGAACTGCAGCGCCTTGTCCACGTTCTCTAAGCAGTGAATACGCATTTTGCCTTTCGTTGGTCGCGGCTGAAACACAAACATTCGAATTAAAATCATGCCAAACACCTCTGAATGGCAATTATAAAAAAATGCTATGAATTTCAAGTGACTTTTAAAGGAACTTTGATCATAAATAAAGTCAAAACGTTCTCGTCTCACGGTGAAGGAAGGAAAACATCGTGAGGAAACCTGCGCACGCCTGCTAATAAATTCAAAAGCTGAGTGTGTAGTCGTCCTATTCGCACTGGGCCCGCGTGTACTTCTAAGGCCTAATACCCTACACGGGTAGGCTCGTGCCCCTCGGTGAGGACGTTTGATGAGCTGATGATAGTTCTTGTCTAAGTACCCACGGTTTTAAATAAGTCTCCCTCTGACGACAGATGTTGTTGTTGGCGACCCCCTATTTAACAGCTGGGAACGACAATAAACGTGCCCGTAAAAGCAAGGATTCATTTTTTAGACTAAGGTGCTCCAGAGCTCCTCGCTCTAGCGGCGAGGGCTGTGCTAGCTAGGCAGGTAAAGGTTACAACATCGTAATCTTTTCCGATAGCAAAGCGGTATTACAAGCGCTCGACAGCTACAAGATGTCAGCGGGTATTATCTATGAATGCCATAATGAGTTAAATCGGGTTGGCATTCAAAACAACTAACTTGAACTGGATCAAAGGACACAGTAACAGCAGAGGTAACGATGCTGCCGATGCCTTAGCTCGACAAGGTTCGGAAGTGAGAGCAGTTGGTCCTGAGCCCATCATCCCACTACCAATAAACCTTCTAAGGGATCAAATTAGGCAGCGCACAACCTATTTACACAATGAATACTGGACATCCTAGAGGAATGCAGACAGACCAAGGAGGTACTTCCAAAGGTGAACTGCCGCCTCTCTGGGTCTTACTTAAACTAGGCAGGAAACGTCTAAGGCTGATAATTGGCATTATGACAGGACACTGAGTTTTAATAAACACCTGTTCACTATTGGTGTTACAGACAGCCCATGTGCAGAGCGTGCATGAGGCTGAGGAAACGACGGTCCATGTCCTGCTAGAATGCAGTGAAGTGGCCAAATACGCGGCGAGGTACCTTGGCTCGCCGAGGACCCTTGGAGAAGCCTTTAATAGGGTCAAAGCTCTGGGAGATTTCTTGGCAGAGCTGGGCTGGCTAGAGTAATCTCGCCGTACACCCTCCAACGCAAAAAAGGCGCTTAGTCGTCGAGTTGCGGAGACTGCCCGTACGACAAGAAGAAGAAGGTGCTCCAGCTCTTAACCCTTTGACCGCCAATGACGCCTTAAGGCGCCAGACACAATAAATTTTCTATTGTGTCTGGATTCCTGGCGTTCAATGGGTTAACCAAACTGGGATAAGGATAAGTGCACAAGTCACTATATTCATTTATCGGGTTCTATGCATGATTCGAAGGTAAGACCTCTATATCTATTGTCTGTTAGATCTTCTCCAGGAATCATTTGACAATAGATTTCCTATTGTGTCTGGATTCCCGGCGTTCAATGGGTTAACCAAACTGGGGATAAGTGCACAAAGTCACTATATTTGATTTATCGGGTTCTATGCATGATTCGAAGGTAAGACCTCTATATCTATTGTCTGTTAGATCTTCTCCAGGAATCATTTGACAATAGATTTCCTATTGTCTCGATTCACCACAGTTGAGCGAATATGCGTACGAACATAGGTTACATAATAGAAATAATACTAATTAGCAACAATACTGCTCCCACATATGTTACAACAAGCACTTGACTTTGTATAGTAGACCTTGAAATATATAGGCGTATACATAAATATGACTCAAAGGCTCATTAAGAACACCCACATACTCGAGATCCACAACAGATCGTCTGATTCGATACAAAGTGTAAAATAAGAAATGATAACCCATATAATTTTAGATGTTTAACTCCAGCTGCTTATTTAAATGTAACAATAAGTATTCATCAAGTTTAATTACGAGTGTATATAATATCCATACTATTTTGTTTATCTCGCAGTCAACTATGACAATGTGAAAAGATTATACCTTGCATCTTTTTTTCTACTACAGTTAGCTGGATGGCTGTAACTTATTCACTGGGCAAGCAAGAAAAGACAGCTTTTAGACTTGTTCCTTGCATATTTAAGGCTCTTACTAAATATTACAATGAAGTCTTACAATAGAGTAACATGCGCCTAAAAAGATTGGTATTAATGACCGGAAATTGATCGCCACAGTTGCTATATGAATCACATTTGAGATGTAAATAACATAAGCGTCAAGGTCTTGTATTTACGTGCACTTCAATCACCCTAACAGCACGGTCAGAGTAAGGCATTTATATTTATTTGTACAATATTGTGAATGCGAAACCCGTAAACTGGGGAACGCATTATGCACGCTGCACGTTTGCTCACTCCATGCTAATTTTAAATGGCACACATTAAACATAAATTACTATACTTATACTAAGATAACTCTCCATGGCTATGCTATGGCATACAAGACGTGTGCCGTGCAGTAGGACAATATAGATCGTTAATTAAGTACCTATTACATAAAACGGTCTGTTGTTGTTCATAAAAACATCGTTATCATACAATTTAACACTCCTGATATCTTATTGCATATAAAAATATTAAATTATTATCAATAACATAATGTCACAGTTTAACTACAGCATTTCACGATTAAACAGGAAAACAACGCAGTATATAAATAAATTATGGAGTACTAGGTAAATGGACCGTGAAGTCGATAACATCAATTTTAATATGCATTAAATTTAAAACATAGTAATGTAGTTTTACTTTCTATTTTTCGAAAGTATCTCATCAGATGATCTCATCAGCTGATCATATGATGAGTATGAGCGAATCACGAATATGAATAATAAGAATATTCAATACTATTACTAATCTATTTCCAAGGAATATCGTATTAGATGAGGACTTATTTTTTTTTAATACACTACAGATACATCTAGCCCCATTGCGGATTCGCCGACTTTACACACAACCTATGAATCTCTTCACAGGCATGGCAGATTTCCTCACGATGTGTTCCTTCACCGTAAGAGCATCTGATAACGTACATATAATTTGATATTTGAATTTGATTTGAAAAATTGGAAACACATTGGTACGGGGCGGGATTTGAACCTGCACCCTCCAGCTCGAAAGGCAGCAGCCCACACCATTGAGCCACCGACGAAAAATCTTTACAATGGCATCCGCTCGAACATAGCACGGGTGTAAACTCACAATACACAATAAATGAGTCTATTGTTACGGTTATCGATCGAGCTGTTATACTTACCAATCGCTCCCCAGACAGCACCTCGAGCAGCTTGATCAGCATCTTGCCGTCGCGCATGTCCACATAAAGGTCGCCGATGCGGCATCCCACGCGCACCAAGTGGGAGTTCACCCATTTTTGGAAAGTCTTCTTTTGTACACTTTCTCGTTCGTCTGCAATGTAAACAATCACAAGTGAGTTAGGATTGTCGACTTTAATTGGTCGTGGTATTCTATTGTAATTTATGTGTTTAACTGATTGTTCTCATCAACCCTTGTTTATAGTATATTATATATCAAATAATGAGAACGATAAACAAATCGCTCTTGAACAACACACTTGAACAGCGTTTTAAAGTTAAAAAATAGTTTAAACCTAATAATTTTCTATAATTAACTTTTGACAACCAGGTTTCAATATACAATAGAACATCATCTGTTGGATATATCCTTCGATTCAAAGGGTTATGAAGGACAAAGACAGCTGTAAATTGCGTAGATACAAAATGGAACTACGCACAAAGAGTTTCCTTTTTTAGGACTGTTCAAAGATAAATTCATAAAGAATACATCCGATATGAAATCTATGTCCTTATGCACTTTTATAATGAGCTCCTAATCTGAAATTATTACGAACCAAATTCTAGTAAAAAAATGCATTTTGATCCTGCCCTACAAAATAAAAACGATGCGACAAAGTTGTTGCAAATGTAGATGCATGAACATCGGTGTCCTTCACTTCGTTTGCCCCCTATCGTATTTAAGTTAAAGAACACAGGCACCCAGCCCTTTTTTCATGGCTACTGCTGTAAGTACAGATAGCTGTTACAGCACCGGGCAAGTATCCCCTGCCCATGAACCGCACAAATCAACATGCACAGACCTGGCAATGGCAAAAAGTAATGCAAATAATATACACTCATAATGTAACGGGGCGCGTAAACGTTTATAAGGAGTGAATGTTAACACATTGACCGCCAGTGGGGGCGGCCGCGGCGCGGAGACCAGATAGGCGGCCTTCCCTCGAGAGACCAGCGGCCGTCCGGTGCCGACGCAGACATGGTAATAACACATACGGCACAGGTGTTGGGTTCGGTAAATGATATGTGTAAGATAACACCTGGATCGTATTGCCGGTCGCACGCTTTAGAGCGGAAAGTCCTAGATGTGAAGGGCTGCGCTGACCAGACTATCAGGAATAATATTTGGCTGGCCATACATGATTCTTTGGTAATGGTAGCAGTGTTATTAAATTATGCTGTGTTTGATATTTGATATAAGAAGACTTGCTAAATAGGATAAAATGTCAAAGGTAGGTAATAAATTAAAAGAAGTTTTATTCGAAATTGATAAGCACAGGACTGCCCAATAAATCATGAAAGATTAAAACTTTTTTATTACTATTATTGAAGAATATTTTATTTGTAAATTGTATACTTTAGTGTCTACTTACTTTGAGATGGGACGATACTTACTTATTTACAAAATATTTGTAATGATAATAATCTGTCAGTTTTAGGCGCCAAGCCGATTCGTTACATTTTTATCGAACCTCAACTATTTATATTATAAGGAAAATTATATAACAGTATACACATTCAATGTACAATTAAGACCCACATTACATATAGGAAAAATAATCCAATTACTAAACAACTTCCAAATAAAGTTATCTTAGTTTCTACTATATACCGTAAATTTATTTTTTACGTATAATTAAGAAATAATTTCGGTTTAACTGAATAGGTCTACACTGCTAACTATTATCAGTTGAAGTGACCATGAACTTGGTTACTAATCTTTATACCAAATTATCCAGAATATTACCAGAGACCTCTAACACCCATATCACTTTAGCTGGTTTGAATGCTTTTAACTGTTCGCTCTATGATAATAACTAATAAAATAAACACATTAAAATATAACCTCAAAAAACTTCATTCCATGGTAATACTTATCAAGAATACGTGTTGTAATGCTTAAATTATTTAAAATGTTATCAAACCTAGGTCCCAAGTTCAAGTAAGAAAACTTCGAAAACACTAAAACAAAACATAAGATACCAACATGATAATTTCCTGCTATAAACACAAATTGTTTGACCAAACCACTCAACACTACACCGATCACAAAAAAGCACAATCCACAACGAACCTCTGAGTTCTACCACGACCTTGTCATAATATGCCTCCAGGCCGGGCACCTCTATGTCTATACCCCTCTTGATGAGGTCGTAACACTCCGAAGATGTCATGTCGCCAGCTCTCGCGGGCTACTGACGCCGCTGGTCGCAGCCCAGCCAAAGAACGGGGACAATTAGAGCGACAAAATTCTAATGCCCCACAACACGAGGATATTCGATATTAATGCTCCAGATGTCGACAACCTGTACCGGTTTGAATTTGCCAATACATTACTGTGTAGATATTTTTATAGGATACGACATTATAGATGTTGTAAGAGGTACGACAGTAACAGGTCTAAAGATTATACCGCCGAGGAGTTACGTTTGAGATCAGATAGTGACTCTGCAGATAAGGCAGTATCAATGGGAGAGCAATCGTAGTAGATTCGCCATAGGCAACATAGCTTCTAAACTGATCTCAAGTATTTTTTTTTGTATTCCTTTTTTACGTAATTATATAATTCCGAAAATAAATGTCGAAACTCCATAAATTTCGAAACTCTATTTCTATCAAGGATCATACTTAGATGAACATATCGAAAAAAATGTGGGTGCTTTAGGCAAGTTTTATATTGAGAAAATGTTTATAAACCCTACACCATAGGAATAACGGAAATTGTGGTTTGCACAAATGTGTGATAAAGTCGACGCGTTACGCTGTCAATGATGATACACTACATATAACTGAATGCGGTATTTATACGGATAGAAAAATACCTACTGATAATTATCATAACATTAACCAGCGACGTTTAATAAATATGTTTCGTATACGAAAATAACTTTCGATAGTGACGCTGACATTTGTGCATCACTTCTGATTAACAATAGTACATAAGTACATGTTGCTACAAGTGCGTAAAAAAAAGTAAAACGTAGGTAGGTACTTAAGAAAAACTGTGTCAAAATGTCTAAGTAATTAGTAACGATCGTCTCGTTGCTTTATCTAAACCGGCTAATTAAAAACTATACTGTTTACTATGGTTTTTACTTCATAATTAGAAGACAAGTTTACGCATTACTTCAACTATCCTTGTTATTTATTCGTAATGTTACGTTATAGCACTGATTATTGTTTTTTAAAATAATATAAACTTTTTAGTCGGGTTTATCCACAGATCGTCGTCTATGCACCAATACAACACAAATTCTTTAAATTAATCAACACTGGGACTTATCACAGCCGTCACAGTCTTATCATAATCGAACTGGCTATTTATCATTCGTCGTTGACATACTTTAGACAAGTACATTAAAATAAATTACTTATAATTTGTGCTAACAAATACTTCTTTTATAACAGAAAGTTTACGTAATAAACATGACTTAATCTCGTTTTAAATAAAATACGTTTAATATGTGTTTAAATGTGACTTCAAAGATGTATTCACAGTGACGTAGATACGATAAAAAAGACCCTGACCTGAACGACTTCGTATAGTAAATATAGAAATAATGGTAGATTCTTAAACCAACTAGCTCTTCTGGAACTAAAAAAGGGGAAGTTAATAATTTGAGTCCCAATTACTTTATAAAGTATTTATGCTATGATAAACAATTCCCCCTAAATATGAAACAAGAAAGTAGTTACCGATTATACTCCTAAATAAACAAAGCTTATTACTCCAGTGCAGAATACTCGTACTTATAAATTATAAACATTATTGAAATTGAAAAAAAAACTAAAAGTACCCAAGAAAATCATAACGTGTTTAATAAACAAACAATGTTACCACATTCATGGGAACGGTGCCAAAACCGTGTAGAGTTAATTTCGCAGGGGACGAAAGGTAGTGCATGAGTAAACACAATGATTGTAAATCATAGATTAAATATTAATTTTAACATACCTGATAAAATGAAAATCGATCCCTATCGCATCCTATTCATTCCATTCTTGTAAGTTTGTTTTAACTTGGGTTTACGGTTACAAATTCGCATATAACAAGTGTTACTAAAACTAGAATAACACATATAGCTTGGATTGTTCCAATTGGTCTTCCGAGAACCACTGTAAGGTTTTATTTTTCGCTGAACGCAATAATGTGTTTTAGTTATCATTCTCATTGGATGCAAAAATGAGTAACATAACAGTCATGTGAGTTTCGTTACTATGTATGTGTCAAAGCTCCTTTAGGACATATGGTTTTTGATAAGGCATATAATTATATCATAGGTATACCTTCGAAAATAGAATCGCTTGAGTGTTACCGTTCCATATATTAGAAAGTAACTTCCTAACAACACTAAACTTTTGAAGATAGGGAAATCAAGATATCACCTTTTGCAAAATGCTCACAATAAGGCCCAACCACGTCTATAACGTAACATATCAACCATGACGATCATAGACTCACCAGATACTTTATGGTGAGAGCTTAGTTGTCAAGAGTTTACGCCATTTTGGGGCACATGAATGGAAGAGACAGATATGGTCACACAAGATATGGTTATAATGGTTTATTATTTATTCTAATACACATGCTAACACGCAATCTCCACCCCAGAACATCCTACTCCATAGTGCTAGTGACCAGGCCACTGTAACTTCAACTTACTGACTCAGCGAGCTTTATTTATTCTTTAATTTTCCCATAAATAATTTATTACTTAAGGGCCCATCCATAACGAAATGAGACATTTTGTGACAAATGAGTTCTTAATTTGGTGACATCACATTAAAAAAATATTTACATTTCATTTGAACACCCACTCTCGTGGATGAAATATCATCGTTTTTAGCTCTGTTTTTTTTAACTTATGAAACCAATTGCATATTATGCGACGTCACAATAGGGACGAGGGTCTCTCAATCATGAAATTCGGTTTCGGAATTTATAAATATTAAAATGAAACACTGACCTGCTAACGCTTTAATGCGCGATCGTTCGAATAGCCTTGATGATGAGTTGCCGCCATCGTACTCGAACTCCTCAATAATTTCCTGGCCGTGCCCGATGGAGGGGTCCCACCGGGACACCGATATGTCGGTCGTCATCGCGACCAACCGCTCACCACCTCGCCGCACTCAACTTCTGAAATTCAAAATATTCTAAATTAATATAATATTTTAAGAAATTGTAGTCTACATCAATGAAAGATTTTAAGAAATATAATATACCGATTTATTCTATCTCGTACTACGAACTTTTGTGAACCTTTGGACTTTTCCGTGTATTCATTCCATTTCATCCATCTCATATATAAAAAGTATACTTCGATAACTTGCAGAAGAGAGGATTCCTAATTACATTTAAGATCGTAAATGAGACTGATAGTTAGATTGATTCGGCTATGAAATACTTCAAAATCAATGACACGGTATAATCGATAATGAAAAGAAAACGTCTATTATTTTATCTATGAGCCAATATTACAAAACATGACACTTTATACACGAAACCGTTGCAAACACAGTTAAATACCACTATTCAATTTCAATATAAATAACTTTTTACCTTGAAATTAGTGCCGGATTTAAAAGACTAGGTTCTATGTAATATGAAGATTTCACTTTCACAGCAACAATTTAACTACCAAGAGCTAATCGGACGCCATTTTTGTTATTGTTGAGGTGCCGGTGATAAGATAATAAAAACCTCTGTAAGTGGTTCATCGCCACACCTAAGTTTGCGATTCTTAGTCCGTTTTGCACAACATACCGCGAAGTTTTTAACGTACCAGGCGGAATTGACACTAATATGCATATATGCAGTAATCGAGCTCGAAATAACTGTGATTTCAGATTCTGTGTGATTCATCACAGGTATTTAATGTTCAAGGTGATACAAGGTACAGAAGTTACTAAGTTTTTAAAGATTTATTATTTCTTTTCGTATTACTTAATACTTTACAATACAATTATAATTACTAATTTAATATACAGAAAAGTTAGCTTATGTATATTTCAAACATTGTATACTTTCTAAATATAAAAATTAAAATTCTTATTAAAACATACTAGTACTACTACTAGTTTAAAATATGTCTATGGGACCATGTCTCTTTTTTTGTTCCGATTGTGTTTTTTTTCTATTAGAAATTTTCTGCCAGTTTCAGCCTCATGTTCAAAACGTCGAATAAATATGTTTAACTTATATTTATATCACTAAAACATAAAATGGTTACCAAAAACACCTCAGATAATAGATACTTAAATAACCGTGTGAGAAACAACGAGACAATTTAGCCGCCTAGACAAAGGAACTGCAAAGCGAATACCGTTTTAGACACCGACGTTAATTATCTCACTGCCTGTGATCCTGATAATTATCTCTGACCTTTAAAGTGTGCGTTTATATAACTGTGGTAAAAAACTTTGGTCGTCGTTATGGAATGAAAACTGCACCAACTGCGAGTGTGATTTCCTCTTTTTCAGGGTTTTTAAACGTAATATTAAACAACACCATACGTATCGTGGTTACTGATGGATGTAATACATTGGTGCTCCCAAAAGAGGCATCACAGATTCAATTGAGCTATTTTCTATACAACAACCGCATTCGGAACTAAGACCCGTCTAGGGACTCCCCGAAAATTTAATGATATTAAGGGTTGCTAACTTAGATAAACAAAAGGAAGAAAAAGGTTGCCAATTTGCAAGATTCTAATTTCCTTTTTTTTTAAATAAAGTTACGATACGCTTTTGATACCCTCTCCCGCCACTGCAAGGCAGTTTAACTTGACGCCCTTCCATTGTATTTTACGCAATGTAAAAAAACATCTTAGATGTTACATAATATTTAATCCCAGAGTAATATGTAATTAGTAGATTTCTTGTAGCCACTTTTTATTTACCAAGAAACTCCGTATAACCAAGTAGTACTATAGATTTTCATTTCAACGAATCAATCCGATAAACGCAATCGCAATTAACATTATGTCCAAATACCCGTATTAAAATATAATTAGCCGCTGAGTCACACCATGTTAAACCGATGGAAGGTCAAACGGCTATTTACATAAAACAATATAAACACAAGAATAAAATTTAATTTTAAACGCTTACTCAAGAACCGGCAGAAGGTACAATTCCCTTCAAGTTTGATAACGTTAAGCCACATACGATAAATCTAGGATCTGATAATACACTAACGAGTAGTTAATACGTGTTATCTATTTAAATTAACGAAGGTAAAATCGGTTTTTCGATTCTAAGGTTAATCCATTATTTTTAACCATTTAAAGAGTGGTTTACCAACCAATAGAACAAACGATGCTATTGTATGAAGCTACAAGTACGCGTACCTCCCTACCTCCATTAACTCCGCAAAGTCGAACAAAGCATGGCGTCCAATAGGCAAGGAGGCAAGGGCGTTGACCCGAGGCAAGTAGACTTGCCGACGTCGATACACCATAAGCTGCCGTTAAACGCCACCATAGATAAAGTATTTAGGTTTATACAGACAAAATACCAAAAACTACGTTGGACGACGACGAAATTACTTATTTAGCATCAAAGTTTAAAAAGTATTGACACCATTCATTTGACATTTCTAAGCGCAACCAGTTATAAAAATGGCAACGTCCGAATACAAAGACAGGCAATTTCGTTAGTTTGAAGCTTTCATCTATGGAAACGCTCCATAAACAATACTTTTAGCGGGTACCATTTCATGATGATGTAACAGACGTTAAATTTTAGGATATGGTCAAAAAGAGTAAAGAACTAATCTACTTTCAGTAACTTAAGCTTATGAATTTTAACCCTTAGACTGCCAATGGCGCCAGACACAATATATTTTCTATTGTGTCTGGATTCCCGGTGTTCAATGCGTTATAAACAGCTGAATATACTTGCTATTTACAATGACACTTCTTTTGTATTGTCATTTATAAAAAAAGATACCCCGAAGTTAAGAGATTCGACAATCAGAGATCTTAACAGGGATCTATATTTTTTCAGTAACAATCATTACTATAAATTCGTGCTGGAAAATGACCTGCATTGCATTCAAGTAAATGATAGCCAATTTTCTTTGATGATGACTTTCTGATCCTTTATGCCACCGTTGCTTAAGTTTTTGTTTCAGATTTAGTTGTTTGGGTGTTTCTGTGGGATGACTAATTAATTATCGTACCTTGTTTGTAACCTGAATTGAAGTTTTCTTATTGACATTAAATGCGTAGAAATAACATTTAATAGAGCAATTTAATGGCCCATTACCATGATCTCATATATCCATATGTGTGACATAGGAAACCATTGAACTTCCCCCGTCATTTATAGTCTGGTATACGGCCAGACGTCACGCTATCATAATGAGGGACATGACGCGAGTAGTGGAGACGCGTATGTGTACTAAGCCCACTTAACTGCGGATATCCTATTCCTATTTTGCTTCGGCAATATCGACTTTGATTTGAGTTAAAAAATAATCAAAATTGTCAAGTACTTTATAAATATTTTTTGTGTAAGTATGATAAGTCGAAGATCACATTAGTAAGCTAGGAATACTATTACTATTTCTAGGAATTACTAGCTTTTTCCCAAAACAAAACATCACATGAAGTAAATCTACGAGTACATTTCAATATCGAACAAATTAAATTAATCATTTAATTAACGAATCTAATCGAAATTATTCATCCTATTGCATGAATAATTTCTGTTTTCAATAGAATATGTTCAAAACAATCTAAACGATTCGCACGTTGCAGTCAAGGAGAGGGGAAACGACGTTTTTGGGGTAAGTCTTTTTTGATCTTGTAAGTCTTTCTCCTAGAATTTTTCTGCCAGGTTCAGGCTCATGAATAATTTGCGCTGAGAGCTACCTATATTTTCACAGCTTCACCGTGCTGTGAAGATAGTCGGCAAAAAAAGCTTTTTAAGTAACTACTTAAACGTCTATCAAAAGAGAATAATTTTCTTTCTCTATATCTAACTAGTCGAATGACCTATATTGTAACTTACAATTTACAAAGTAATATTATACGCTTTCATATCATTTACGTGCGCCATTACGTACATGTTATATCTATTGCACGTTTACTTTTACGTTATGTAAAGTGTAACGAGCACAACCGTTACCCGTGAGAAGTTGGTCAGCTGGATTTCCAGCCACGCGATTCTTTAAATACTGTGTCATATCTCTTGATTGTTCTTATAATTCTTATTATAGTTATATAAATCATTATCAGCTCATAATGACTTATATAATAAATGATAATAAATATTCAAACACTGCTATCTAGCCCTAAAGTAAGGAGCTTGTACGATGGGTAGGGATTAGGTACCTCGGAGAAATTTAAGTACCTACTTAACAAGGAATCAATATATTAAATATTAAATTTTGTAAATACAATTTGTAAAAAGACAGACCAGTTCATGCACAATAATATTTCTACTACTCGGGGATCGAACCCTTGGCATAATCCCAACTAATTAACCGGAAAATATTAAAACAATAAATCATAACGATCGAACTCGAACGATGCGAATCCTTAGCATAGTTTTTATTTTATTCACACGAAACCAAAAGTTACTGGTCATACCGTCAAAATCATATCTTATTGCCAAATTCAATCAAAATAAAAGTATTTTTGTAATTTACTTGAAGAACACTTATGAATGCCAATTAAGCTGCCACTGTAGTTCTACTGAAAAAAATCCGGCAAGAAACACAGCAGTCACTCAAGTCTTTCAGCAAAAAAAAATAGTATTGTGCTCGATTGTAATCGAAATGCAAATTCAACACTTAGGAATAAGACAACTGGACAATATTGTAAAATGGTTTGCATTTTATTACCAGTGCTGCCACCTGAGTTTTATAAAAAGGGCTTTTTGAGAAGTCAAAAAGGGCTAGATTGAGCATCAAAAGATTTTCTGTTCTAAAAATGCCGAAATAATCTTGTCATGAAGTCTTTTTTTTAGAATGTCTAAAAAAAGGTTATCTTGACCGATGAAATAGCAAAAACGTACTTATGAGCATGTCGAAAACTACATTATTTGGTAATATTTTCAAGACGGAAAAAGAGTTCAACTATACTAAAAAGTGCTAGATCTAGCTACAAAAGGGCTAAGGTGGCAACACTGTTTGTTACCACCGTGCCAAAAATAAATATATATCACCTCCAATAATACAGCGAAATTATCAAATTGCAATTATCAATGGCCTAGATAAACAGAAACATCTATCAACAATCGCTGCATACAAATGCCATATTTCATTATGTGCATTTCAATTCACAACCGCAGGATGCATGATTACTATCATTGCTCACCCCATTGTGGTTAGGTGCGGGATGTTTTAAAACAACGGGATAGAGTTCAATTTGGCAAAATGCCTGCCGTAACGGTTAATTATTTTCTAGTTACGGATGTAATGTTTACGGGCCGTCACAGCACGCCGTGCGACCTACAGCCCGATGACAACAGTAGCTGCATTTCTAACCGCAGTGCAACTTTTTGTTTGCTTTTGAATAATAATCTGCTCGGCGGAATTAGAACCCTCCGAGGCAGTGGTGTGCACTCTATATATGCAAATAAGCAGTACGTACATCCAGATAACCCGAAAAAATCGCCCACATTTTAAATGATTCCCACTTATTCGCGCATTTTCCTCTAGAGATTCGAAACCATAGGCGATCACCTGTCATCAACTCATCAAAATTTTTTATTGTTTTTGCGATTAGTATCACTCACTTTGCATACCCTCCTTGTCATAATCTCTGTGCACGTCACTGCTCCGAGGTCAGCTACCATATTGCTGGCGTTGTTATGAAATTTAAGAAATCTCTTTGGGATATCAATACATTTTTATAGGTAGGTACAACAAGACACAAGAAAGTAAACATTTAATTATTGCTGATGAGGATGAGAGTCAGTGAAGTGTATATTTTGCTTTTATAGTACAAGCTCCTTGCTCTATTGGGGCTATATATTAGCGCGCTTATTAATTTAATTCTATTGGCTGCTTCCACGGGCATCCCACTAACTTTCCTACATTTACGTTATTATAAACATTGTCGTTCTCATGGCTGGCAATTCGTAGTTATCTGTGCCGGACTAGAACCGCCTGAAGCGGACGAGCTAACAGGCACTTCCCATGGCGCGGTGCGCGGACGAATCCATTAACCCAAATATAGACCGCGCCTGAACACCTCGCGTGACTTTCAATCACAAAAAATAACATATCACACTAGTAACACATACAAATATAACCAGTGAACTATTTTAAATCAATTATATCACGGCAGGCAAATACGTAATATAATATTTGAATTTTTCCGAACATATTTAAGGTTATCGCGATACAGATTGCTGTGTAGGTAACTATTGATACCTACATACAATATAGTTAGGTAGATTATTGATCTGTAAATGGAAGTGTATCTCGTTCCAATTTAGCTACATACATCTGTCATCAATCATCCGAGTAAATCGTATGATACAAAAAAGCTATATCAAAACAAAAAAGAAACATGTTTTGTATTCCGTACATGTAAGTATGATCAAATACTTTTAGATAACGTAATAATAATTAATTAAAACTTTAAAATTCGCATAATGAAATCACATTGTTGAAGCTTTACATTATTTTAGTATTACTTATATATATTTTTTAATCGAAGTATTAGAGAATATAAACATGATAAAACGGTCTGAGTTTTAAACAAATATAGAGCATTCAAAAAATCTAGCTAATTATATAAGTAAGTATTCTTACTGCGGTTTAAGTTTAGATTTTTGACAATAAACTTTTTACTAACGTCCTTAAGCCGTGTTCAGAAAAAACTAACTGAGAATATCTTCATTATTATGTCATGTTAGGCTGGCCAATAAACACGTTTGAAAATACTATGTACGCGTGGGCGGCATTGAACGTAAGCCTAATTAGCTTTAGTAATCAAAAGGGTCCCTCATGTGAAAACAGTTCACTCGCCACAAGCGGTTAATATTAAACAAAACGATCACTGACATGAAACATGACGCTTCTCGTAGAAATAAAGGATATCCGTTCCACGTACCTCATAGAGGTAGTAAAAATATTAGGCAGACCTTTAAATATTTTGAGTTTTTTGGAGAATTTTAAGTTCTATAATATTCTTCCAATTTAAATAAAAATATTACGGCAGGCATTATTCATTTCCGTTATCATTGTGTTAGATTTATGTCACAATGCATTCCAATTCAACGTACGTTCCCCATACGTCAGTCATAGGTATCTCTTCACAGTATCGCTTCATCAGAGAATCCCGATATAAGCCATACGTATATACATTTCTCACAGCGTCTCTGCAACAAAGCCGGCATCTGAATATGCCAACCTTGACCTACGCCAGATCATATCGCACTTTGAATAAATTATTTCGCAATGCACCATTTAGAACATCAATAACAAAAATGTAATATGAGACTGCAAAGCATACGTGAAGCGTCACCGTGACACGCAAATTATGACTAGGTAGCTATTGGAGAATCGATACTAACACACACCCCGTAGGTTGGAAATCCTTAGGTACCACCCGACTCTAAAGGGAGGTGGCGCTACATGAAACGTCACTGACCGGACATCGGGAACCCACGTCTCTTGGCAGTACATTTTGTTATACACACGTATACGTATAACAAGAATCTGATTATTTATAGATCTTCGCGTGTACTCAAACTTTTAAGATCGCTGGAAATGCGGCTACTGATTTCAGCAACGGCCGATTTTATGTTTGCTCAGTCTAATGGATTCTCGGACGATGTTTCAGCATACTGTTGTGATGATTTTCATTTGAATCATTTAAAACAGTATAGTATACAGAATAGTTATCTGATCCAAATTAACACGAAGTTTGTTAGATGTTCTCAAAAGCAATTTATTATATGAATAACAGCTGTCATACCTTAATTCAAAAACGGCCATAGGTATAACATAGGTCACCTTTTAAAATAGAATTCTCGTCATATTGCACAATATCTATTTCTTCGGATGATATGGGAGTCAATGAGTTTGAAGCGTAGGCGCCGGCACTAAACTTTAGAGAAGGATACGCCTCATTTGTTGCCATCCACATAATTTAAACCATACGTGAACCTTAGCCTACATGGGAACTGTTTACTCTATTAACCAATCATATAAATTATAGGCACCTACATCACTTTTGAAAGTAGCATTAACACACAAATATGCTTGTCGTTCGACCTATTTCGTAAGCAGGTTGGTATGGCTTCCTAGAAAGCAATTCAGATCATGTTGTCCATACTTACACTATATCTAAGGTAATCAGATACTAATATTACTTTATGTAAACATAAGTATGTGTGATGAAATGAAATTCGAATAAAGATATGAGACAGACCAAATTCTTAAGTGACGTAAAAGCCATCTTAGTACGGTCGATGAATCAAACTGAGCAACAACCTATAATAGAACAATCATTGTACCAGCAGCCAGTTCTTCAAATTGTCATGCAGAACGAATCATCTTTACAACGTAGAAAATGTTCGTGGCCGATGTACTGGAGCGTGAAGGCGTAAGCGCACCAAAGCATCTCCATCTGATCAGATCAATGACTCGAGCTTTGTTATCAGTGTCCTGAAGGCAATATACACCACGTCAATTTGGCGTGTAACGAGCGCAGATTGTCTACGGGGGCATGACATAAGCGAGGTGACGTCATCGGGCGTCGGCAACTGCGGCGAAGGCCGGCGGTTGTTTGTGCGCGAACGACCGGTTTTACAGCATATGCACCACGCGACGGTCGCTAATGTAGCACGCGATACGTCTCCACTTTACGAATGCGCTATGTGTACATAAATACTACATGCCACCCATTTTGCCGCCAAAGTTTTATAATGAAAAGCGGCGTAATTATTGGACCTCGTCTAGGCAAGCTCAGTGTGGAATGGCCCGATGGACCGACGATTTAAGGAAGATGGCTAGTAGAAGTTGGATGCAGGCTGCTCAGGGCATGGATTGGGGAGGCCTATACTCCGATGCTCATTGATGATAATGTTAAATTACACATAATATGTTAGCCACTGTGATCTTTATTTTAAGCTAGTGTTTAATATTTCTATAAGCGAGACTTGCCATGGCAGGTTAAAGCGAATTTCCCTCACGCGTACTTAAAACTAGGTGTTATATATCATAACTAAATACCACTATAAAAATCTTCAAGACCTATATTATATAAACATGTACATTATTTACTCAGGATAAACATTACATATCAAGTCTCACACTGTGAAAATTCGTTCGGAACGAACACTAATTGATGACTTCATTAAGCAATCTTGAAATGATTCCATTGAACTGAATTCGAATCATTTACTCCGTACAGACATCGCATTGTGCATCGACCACACCCATATGCAAGTACAGCGGGCGATGGAGCGATGACGCTATCGTCTTATTGAGGTCAACTGTACTTTACAATCATAAAAATCATGCGCCGCCTTTAGGGAAACTGCTTGAGATTGCCTAGAATTTTACCATTTAATCCAAAGTTACAATTATACGAGTAAGTACCGGAATCATAAGGTTCAATTTCTAAGTTGAATTGAATATGAGGAACAAGCATATCCTCAGACAGCATATTAAAGTCAGATCAGCATTTCACTTTTACTTTTAATACATCCAAATATATCTTGCGTGTTCTCTATATTTTTTTATGTTTTTATCTCTAACTACCTATAACTAACTTTATTCAGGTCTCATTAAATCTATAGTTCAAAGGTTTGATAAACAGCTCATAATTTTATCCTTTATGTATAGTATAATGTTATTCGGGAGATGAAAGTTAACAACGTCAATTGGCCGGGTTGTTCTTTCTTTTCTTAAGCTTTGTAACAAAACCTTGCGACTCTTTAAAAATACAAGGCCGATAACTGTACAGGGTTGTTGTTTACGTTGATTTTTCATTACGTGTAAGGTAACACTTAGTAATCTGAGCACTAATGGTCAGTACAAATCAATATCAATTACGAATAAACACTCAAGCGACCGCAAACGTTCAAGAATCCGTTTAATACTAATAAATATTACTACTGTAATCAATATGAGTACGAGTAATATGCTCCTTCGTATGCTTTTAAAAGTCATTACAATGATTCAAAATGAAATCATACTTTTTTGTTTGTTTATATTAAATTTTGACTTTACTGTAATAGCTACTGCAAACATGTTATGCAATACAATAAGTACGGTACATGTTTTCTTAGAAAAGAAAATGGGTGACAATTGTGTGCCAGTCAGTCGTTCGTGTTAATAACGCACTATGAATTATTCACCAGCCATGAGACTCCACAATGAAATTCTTCGCAACACACGTACCTGAGCATTACTTTCCATAATATCAATAGAAGATTTACTTGCATAGAAAGCGCGTTTGCTGTTATTGGAATCTCAATACACAGTTGGTAACTTGCACCCAAATCTTGCAAATGTATATATGAATACGATTATTTGCCTTGTGTCTGAACGCTTATCAGTTTACTTCGAATTATGTAAATTGATATCACAATCTTTGCGTTGATTAAAAACTTCAAGAAAGTGTTAATTTAATTATGGACTAGCTGATGTAAATAAAAAAATCCTTTCTATTAAATAAAGCACACACTCCTTGCATTTTTGACCCTTATGTAGGACGGTACTGACCCAATTTGTACAAGAAACAAAATCGTTTGGATTTAATAAATCTTTGCTAAGTTAGGTTCTTAATTAATAGGACATAAATAAATTTATCTAAGAAGAAACTACGTCAACGATATAAATTTATATTAGTTTCAACGCTCACAAAGAAACATCAAAATTTTTTTTGGTAACCAAGCCTCACCTAGACCTGCAGATGAGGTATGGTGTAAACTGATTTACGCAGTCGGTTTTCGGTGCGAAGACTAGTAGTTATTTTCATGTTAACCAAGAGACGACATCAAATATTTACTAATCAATGATATTCTGTATATATAAAGGTAGATACGCCATTCATGCCTCAAAAACGAACTGCCAAAGAGAATACAGTTGCATCCTCTTTGTTTAGGTAAATGTACGTTCATTTGAATGTGTGCTGACACTGCATTCGGAACATTTTTTTCAGTTGTTTTGTGAACATATCAGGAATTTATAATTTTTACATCATTGTTGCTAATATGCTATGTTCATTTGTAATATTACATAACCCGTAGGACAAATTCATTACTATACTTGACGGAATTTTACAAGGAACAGAAACATAGACTACTGACCAACTTGATTGCCTCAAATTGATGCCCGACGACCGACAAATTGTGCTGGCAAATCAACTGTTCTATTCACGCTGCCTTTATGATTACAACGCACAGTCAACTTGAGAGCGAGACATTTCACTAGTTAATTCCGAGTCATCTTTAATATGAAAAGACCAAGACACAGTAGAGGTTGTAATCCACAGAATCCTCTGTAAATCAGTGTAATGTCTACTCGGGGCTTGAATGGCATAACAATTAGGTATTTATGATTTATATTGTAGATATACGGCGCGAACCACATAAGATGGCAACTTCACATGAATCTGTGTTCATGAATATACGTTTTCAACTCCCTTGTGTGAACAATATAAATTAAGTAAAGGTATTGATTTAGCTAAAGGTTAAAAATAACCATTAATCGAAAAGGCTCGTGAGGAATCCGCCATGGTTGCGAAGTTTTTTAGGACGAATCATTTCTATACTCGTATATATAATGTTTATACTCGTATATATAATGTCTATTATGTAAATTTTCCAATACGGTTTATTTAAATGCTGCTCAGGGATTTTATATACCGACACCTGATATCAATTATGCAATTTATTTATACCATTGCAATAAGTATGTATTATAATAATCGTTAGTTAATTGTAATGAACACCTGGATCCATTAGCAAAAAACGAATACATTTATTGAAGTAAATGATTTTAGTAAGGTGATGTTTGCTGTCCTAATAAGTAGAAAATTTCAAACACGGCATTCAGTAACCCACCTATACAGTACTTCGCCAATACGATACAGCCCCAATAAATACAGGTCCCAGTACTGCTTCCTAATATAGACATTGAACTAAAGAATTATAAAAGGCTTACACATGCCATACAGGTTTCTGCTTGACTAATGGTAATATTACCTACTTTACAAACAGATTTTACCCAACATCCAGTCTAATGACGTCTAACCTTTTTTTACGTTACAAAGTGTACAGGACGGTCAGGACGCTCACCTGATTTTAAGTGATACGCTTGACCATGAAAGAGCAGTATTGAAGAAGACCAACAACTTAGAAACAGTTGGTACTCTCCATCAATACCGCACTGCGCCTATCACCCGGGACAACAGATGTTAGGTCTCTCATACTCGGTAATTTTGCTAGTTGTTTGTTAGAACACGTAGAAAATGTATAATGAACATATTAAAAAAGGGTCTATCGCATTAAGTCCTATATTGCCTTTTGTCAAAAATAGAAAGAAAGAAATGTTTATTCTGTGACAGTATACAGTTTTACCTTAAACATAAAAACTTAAAGACACAGAAAAGGTATACCACTCAGCATAAGCTATGATGATGAAGACTTTCACTACTTGATCAGATATGTACAACACTTAATAAAATTATCTCTTTGTAGTCAAAGAAATTTTTGTAAGAGCGAGTTGCTTAGTTCACCACCTCTGCAATTGCTCACATATAAGTGGTAATGTGTTATGTATGTACAGAAAGCGGGTGTTACGTGAGCCGGCGAGTGCAAGACATGGACTGGATTCGAGTTCACCGACCTCGATAGAGCGGGACTCAGGACTCCTCAGCCGGAATATTAAGTCGGTTTACAACATTCGGACGGACACAAAAAATCAATACAAAAAATGTTTGTAACCTCTGTCCGTTACGACACTATATTCATAGCAAAATTATTGCCATTCTAAATTTTGTCTTTTGTGGACATAATAATGCACACTACTAACATTTTTTTATATCACCATAATAGTGTTATTCGGTTTGTAACCAAAGCTAGAGTAAAGACTGTACTAATATACAATTTGAATCGCGATTTAATCACCGTTATATTAGAAAACGTCTTGCACAATACTTGACAGCAGTCAATGATCGAGGTTGGGAAGGCATTTCTACTGGGCATGACCCTTTCGTTAGTACAATTAGCGCCGCCAGCTCGCCGTGAAAGGGCCATGGTCGCCAACCACACTTTCAGTTACTCTTAAATTAACTATCACAGAAATAAACCACAAAGTCCAAGTATAAAAATAAACTTGTTGTAAACACCAACGTATTAAAATATAACTCAGTAAAAGAAAAATAATGGTAAAGGGTGTTGCTGTATGTGGACGGACGTATTTAAGAGTTACTAGTACATTAGTCCACTGCATATCTCCGAGAAACGTTTTTAGCTAATTTGAGGCTTTAAATAACTAGCACCTAATCTATTACTTTCGTATTTGATTCAGCAAGTCCATACTATCCAACTCAGGACTTAAAGAAATTAACTGTTATTAGAAATTAAAGATATGAATCAATTTAACTTAAATGGTTATTAATGAGCGATTATTAAAAGAATAGCGTATTAAATAACGAATATATGACAATGAACGAAATTAAAAGATTAGTACATTTAAAATGATTCCGAATGTATTAGCTGCTTTTGATTCAGTTATTCTATAAGTCTGATTCATGGCAGTTTATTTATAGACTGACGTAATAGGGCAACGTCGGGATGCCAGCACGAATTAACCCTATCTAAAAATATCACCTAAGAATTTTCTCTTAATTGTAATACCAACTAGTATTAAAAATATATAAGTAATAATTTAAAATAGCTGTTTCCTCTGATACTCCTGTATCCAATTCACTATTACTGCTACTGCCCCATAGTATTAAAAATAACATTCTATAAAAAGTACTAACTAGCAACGATTTACTGCCCCATAATAGCCATCATTTCAACAAGGAATTGTAGGTTTTTTTTGGGTGGACTTTTCGCTTTTAGCCATGGATGTTTTTACAGTTTCAGAGGGCTAAGTGGCTAGCGCCTATCAGCCTTAAACATTGATGCATAGATATCTCGATCGTCCCAGAGTGAGACTTGAACTTAAGACTGGTGTTTCGCAGAGAAAGCTATGTAGCCGTGTCTGACCGGTACATGCTAATAACGCGAATAGGGACTGATCGAACCTATAGGTTAGTTCCACCAATGGCCACAGGTTTAAAATTATATTGACTTTTATATTTCGATATTAAATGGTTAACAGAATGAAATATAGAAATATCACACACATAAATAGCCCGTCGCCATTTTCGTGTTATTTACTAGTTAAATAACTTATTACGTAGTGTTTTCAATACTACTATTACATAGCCTAAAAGTAGTTGTGTTATTTTAAATACGCTAAAGCGGATCATTAAGTAACTATATGGAATTGGGTGTAACCCTATTTGATTCGATTATGTCACAGAGCCGGTATGTCTTGGGGTCAATTGAGGGGTCATACGAATATGTAGGGGAGATAAGTCAAGTAACTTCTTAATTGCTCGATAAGGAAATTTAAGAAACAAAATGCAGACTCAATCCTAACAATATGGAATGCATTATTACGCTCTCTGGACGGCACAGTAATCACATTATTGCTTAAAGCATTATCGTTATCAACATACTGCTAAGAACTGTGATAACTATAGATAATAAGGTAAACTTACGTATCAGACACATGACTATGTTAATAATGTATTACGAAATAAATTCACTTTTTATACGGTCAACGCGGCAAAGAATGCTCATTCTCTCGAACGTTGGCCGTCCATTGTACAGATTTAGCCAACATACGCCCACAAAACCTATGAAACATCAACAAATAGATGGTACTTCGAACAGAACGAATCGTAGGCTAGAGCGTTCATAGTGTCATTTATTGCGATCAGCACGTCGATGACATCATCTATTATTTTTTATGACGGTGGACGTAGCCACCGGCACAGTATTATCATGCCTGACAGGTTCACTTGACTCACTGCTAGAGTACGTCTAGAAAAAAATATTTGTGTACTTGCTCTAGCTACGTGAGGCAGACGGGCGTGGCTTTTAATATTATCATAATGAATAGTTGCGTAACCATTGAATATTTATACTTGCAGAAAAACTATTCAAAAGCGAAGTAAATTAGTAATTTTTTTTTGTTGTGTTTGTGAACAGAGGTCAGGTTTGTATGGTTGTTGCAACTTATGTTAAACGGTTAAAGGATTCGTATTTGCAGATTTAGAGGCCATGCAATAACAACTGGCTAGTTCTTCCACCATATACATAATAGCTTTGATAAATTCGTAAATTGGTGGATGACATCACATTCAGCAAACACAATAAAAATGGATACAGTACTGCATGATATCATCTAGCAACGTATGAAACAATCAACGGTGCGGGAGCGCTAAGAAACCTTGGGAAACTAGAGACCTACATTTACAAGCTAGGTCATACATTGCAGCATCGTTACCGGGTAAGTTACCGATGCATTCATACATAGGATGTAGGTATTCAATCGCGACTTGTCGTGATTCCAAGCATCGGTATCATAGGTTTGATGTCATAATTTTAAATTCAAATTGGGTAACTAATGAAGGTTTTTAATATTTACTGTTTTTGACTCAAATTTAAAAAAATTTTTATTTAGTTTCCCAAATTCTACACTCATATCCTCATTACGAGATTCGATGATTCAATAGGTACGAGTAACTTTATTAGCTATTTGTTTAGCTGATCAAGGTTTCTGACAGCGTGTCTGCGCAAGTGACCTCAATGATTGAGGGGCGAGGGACGTTTTTTTTTAATATCCGACAAGTGTCCGGAAAAATTATCTATATAATATAGTCTTTGGTTTGAATATGTAATCAGATTTTTTTTTAAACTTTAAACTACATATCAAAAGGTAATAATAGTTCTTATAATCTGTATTATAATTACATGACACTTTACAGAGTACGTATTTGGCAAACTGAACGGAAATAGGAAATTTGGAATATTCTACTTCTACACTTTCTTGTCTTTAGAATCATCCCTAAGTAATGTAACAGTGAAACGTGTCGAAAATTATGGTAGAAAAACTTATCTGCCTCCGTAATGTTTTTACCGGCCTTATTGATCCTGAAAACATGCTACCAAACACCGGAACTACACAGCTGACATACATGTTATCCGCCATACAATTACATACCAAACAGTATTGAGAACTATCTCATTTCTGCACATCCACATAGAGTATACACTGCACAGCGGATATTGTTAGGGTACGAACACACCGGGACACGGAACTAGCAATACGGGCGCGTCGACGTCGCGTCTCCGAGTGAGCTGCGAGCCTTCGGTATCGATCCGAACTCCTGGCGCCGGCGATCCGCATATCCCTAGTGCACGCACGCCCCTCCCCTGGTCCGCCACCCCAGTGTAATACACTTTATACAGGGCAAATAATAACGCAACTTGTTACAAGTTTTGTCAACATAAGTGATCATATTACAATCAATCTGGATTGAAGTAGAATAGTTACCTTATTTGTACAATTGTTTTACTATTAATCAAAATAATTTTTCTTTGAGCGATTTAAGACAGACTAGCAGCAAAGATTATTGCATTCTTATGAATAAATTATTACATGCATTTTACTATTATGTATTATAGTGAAAAAATCGTAACACGCTCTGAATAAATACCACCTTACTAGCCTACTCAGAGACTTCTTGCCGACCTTGGGCCGCGGCGAAAACTCCATTACCCCCCCTAGACATCGACAAAGATATCTAATGTCCCTAGACAGTGACAATGCTATCTAATACACTGCCATTTTGGTAGATTACTATTTAAGATTATTTTAAGGAAGAATCAAGGCTTTAGTCGTTTCATTTTATCATATTGCAGGTTTTACATTTACCACAAACTAAAATTATTAATCACCATAGGAGCTCTGTTTTTTATTCTAAAAGATAAAATAGTATTTAGTATAGTACAACCATTGCTCATAGACATCAGCAATGCAAAAGATCCAAGCAGCTACCAAATAAGAACAAGGAAACTTCATACCAACAAGTAATTGTTTACAAATAAGTCTATGATATCACTTTACTCTAAATTGCACAATCAAAACAAATAGTAAATTTAGAATCAATAACATATGTGATGAACAATGTAGGTGTTATAATACCATTACCAAATGCATGTGTTTGTATAACTGGTAATTCCAGTGACCAATCATTTGCATTTAAATTTAAACCCCACACAACAGATGTCAGTAATCATAGCAGTACCAATTAAAAACTCATTTTTATTTCTTAAAAACATGGTTACGAAAAGCAAAGAAAATGTGTATGCATGAACAAAAAAGGTATAAAAAGAGTTATTATTAAGCATACCTAATATTTTGAATTAAATTGAATTGGTCAGAATCAGTAGTTCTTTGGAGTTTCTAAATAAGAGGTGATTCATTAAGCACTTCACATCTTTTAATTTTAATAAACCAAAGCATACAATGTAGTGTATAGTGTCTGACTTTAAGTACTTCCTATGATAGAAACTTAAATTTAAATTAAAAGAAGCTGGTTAATAAAACAAAGTGCGTATCAGATATCACTAAATATTATTATTAATTTAAATGTCTATTGATGCCATTATATATGGAATGAAAGACTGTTAGAATTTCCTCTGCGGCTTCTTGAGGTGAAGCATATTCAAATACTCAAGTTTCAGAGAAAACTTACATGGCACTGAATTGGCCACCAAAATCATGTAATGTTAGCCTGTTTGTCTTCTTGAAGTTCTGTTTGAAGTATTGTGGGATATCTTAATCTTTAGTCTAAACTACAAACTGCTGTAGCCCTCAAGGCAATAAAACCAATGCCATCAAAAAGCTTCAATTATAAGTAGTCATGGAAAATAGTACTATTTCAATGCACCACCCAGAGAATACAGACTTACAGATTAATAAAAAAATTGGGTGATGTACAGTGTATGTCATTTTAATTTAAAGATATGAAGTACTTTATTAAACACCCTACATTTAACTCTACAATGTTTTGAAAAAATAATATCACTTAACTATCAATAAACTTTCATTTAATTTCAAATTTTTGGCAACTAATGTTAAGTTTAATTGGAACATCGGAAATTATAAAACACTAGAGTTAATATTGTGCCCCCTTTGACCCAATATTTGGTGATGAATTCATTAAAAACCATAACTATGTAAAATTTTGGACCACCATGAGCATGGACAGAATTATTTGGTCTATTGATATATTGTACTGTGGCATTTAATTTAATTTTAAATTATATGGTTTTATTCAATAGAAACAATAAATAACTCATATCTTCTTATGAAGAAATAAATTAATACATCATTATAAGACCACAACAAGAAGTATCGAATAAATGTAGATAAAAGGGTTTCTGCCTTCCGCTTCTAGTGTGAATAAGAAAGCAATGCCTGAGGGCACTTTGTGATGATTCAAAACATGGCACCACATCAAAGAATGTTTGTGTATGACCATATGAAAAATTCTCTTTCTGGTTATACCAGGCTTGTTAAATAGACTATTGTATTGAATTATTAGCTATGAGAAGTTGAAATATAATATTGACCGATACATTATTCAGGTACCTTTATTTAATGTTGAATTTGTTTCATGGTATTTTATTAGTAGTGAAATATATTAAAGTAGCTTCCTTTCGATTTCCTTATTCATATTAGTAAAAATAATTATGTATTTTTACACTAATAATTGAAAATTAATTTATGTTTGGTAATTACTTAATTCATTACATAAATTGTAAAGAAATAGCTGAATAAAGATTTGGAACTTATCATCACATAAAAAGTCTGTAAACTTTTGTAACTAACAAATAAAAAAAAAAAATTTGTAACAAATTTGAAAATTAAAAAGGCTATAAATAATATTCAATACAATTAAAAATTTGTGGATCGCTGTTAGTCAAGGTAACGGTTCTAAAAAGGACCGATTTCACGGCTAGGAAGATCCAAGTAGATTTTAATATCGGGTACCAAAACAGTTTCTTAATAGATTAGTTACAAATCTGTTAGCTTACCTTCAAGAATTAATTCAAATATGGTATTCCCAGCCGGTAACACACATAAATTCGTCTGCACACACAATTTAACACTCCTTTGCGGGAACTATGACCAATCGTACCAAATCACGTCTCACGGCACAAACACTTCTTTATCAATCTCCGCACAGGTCTGTAGTAGTAAAAACATAACCCTCATATACTCCAGGATTAGGGACAGTCACGATTCATACAGGAATGAACTAAATTATCATTCGTGACTACGAGTACGAACACGGCATCGAAAGCAAGGCGAAAGATCGTCGCGAAAGCATCACGGCATCACCCACCTTAGCGGCCGGGCCATAGACTATGATAATACCAGTTAGTTAAGTCAATATCGTGTTGTGCTGTGTGTTTGCAAGCTAGTTAGTACTATATTCAACTTATAATTATATTATTGTTTTGACTACATTTCCAATTTTAAGAAGACCTAGAACCACTCTCTTAGCCTCCTCTACCTTACGTAAAGATTAATATTTTTTATGTCTTTTTGAGACTTGGTAAACATGAATATGAAGCTGAAGTGAAATACAGTTAGAAATAAAATTAATATTGAAATATGCAGTTATAACTCAAATTAATATTAATTGTTAAAACCAAATATTCATGTTTTCCAAACTTATACAAATACCCACATATTTTATGACTTTTTCGTTAGTAATTACATTGAAATGACTTGCATACAAAGCCGTTGACAACTCATCAGGACTGGTTTAATGGTGAAAATATCACAATATCATTGATATCTTGTACCAGGATAGTATTAATGATTAGCTGGTTTTTATTAGATATTGCATAAGTTGTGCTCTCTGTATGTTACGTTTTCAGTCTTTGCCGAGTATGATGTCATTTTCGACTAGCTAGTGATGAGACATTTGTCTATGGTTGCCATGTTAACCAATTTTTTTGTTTAGTTCCTATATTTAAATATAAATTACTACTATTTTATATGTATAAAATAGATGAATAAAATAGGATTTCAACATTAAATGTAATACGTGTTTGGTTTTTACTAATGCAGATATTTCGTAAATTAGAGTCATCTCTCGGAATTTTGTGAAAACTTTACTTATCAACTAAAAATATATTGGAATGTTAAATGTAAACTATTTCATTAATACATTGAACCACTATATTATGCGGGCGAAAGTGATTTATCTTGACAATTTTAATATTAATTAATGAATAAAGTCATAGACATATTGAGGTAGACAGACTGTATATTGAAAGGCGGTGTCTAATTTTTGTTAGTGTGCAGTTACAGATTTGTATTAGTGTGCGTCACTAGGGATGTGACCTTGGTATCGAACATATTGCTAGAATTAAGCCGGGCGTCGTCGTCGCACCTGCAGAATTAGATGATTATAAATTGTGTTAAAAATAACATGGAGTCAGATACAGCAACGCTGTTAATTTTATCTACAACAAAAATTAAAAATAAAGCGTTACCATAATAAATTTTATACGCAAATATTTTGAAGTTTGGTCTTCCTGGGTTAAAAATTAGATGATGTTGGAACAAATAAAACAAATATTATTGGTAAGTATTAAATAGACTATATTATATTTTTACGGTAAAATAACAAATTTTAAATAACACTCACAAACTCAAACTTAAAAATTATTTTATTTAAAAATATATACTGAAAGCCTCATTATCATTTTTAAAGACCCATACATACCTACATTGATAACCCACAATAGTGGTATCATGAAAAAAAAGTTTAAACAAGTCACAACTGTAGCACATGACTATGAATAACACTTTCATCACATTTAAATTAAGGAATTTGTAAAAATTAACTTTAAGTCACTCAGTAGTTTGTTGTAAAGGAACTTTATTTGTATGCCTTTAAACAACATACTTCATTATCGGTACGCTTTTTATTGTCATGCTATTCCAATTTAAACTTTAAAATATATAGTATAGAAACAGATTTATTTCTATCTAAAGAAAACAAAAAACTTACTTTCTCTAACCAGTTATACAGAAAAGACTCGCATAAAAGGGTCTAAATAGTAAAAATAACTAACAGGTTGATAATATCCAGGATATCCTTCAAAAATGGTTGGTACTGCATCGGATTTCAGTTTTTTTATTGATAAGCCTACGATGAAACAGGATTGCTCAAAATGTTTTGAGCAAAGCCTGGAGTTCTTCGTAGGCTCCCAGTTTTCACGCCTTACACTTTTAACCCATTCTTCTCTGATTTGTGGACATTTCGGGAACCTAAAAATTCAATAATTGTATAAAAGAAACTGTTAAAGAAATACTATCGATGGAATTAAATTCTATGTTGAGTACATCACTATGTAACATCCTTAAATTTTCATGCATAATATTAATTGTTTTAGACGTAATTTCTACAATTAATACAAGCTAATGTATGTCTAACATTATTTAAAGTCTACTACTACATGTTTTTTATCCATAAGTCTCATTACAACTACGTAATATGAATGAAAATCGTCAAATATTTACTTATGAAATGATAATTCCGGGTCTTTTACTCCTCCTTTGGTGGTTCTTGAAGAACAATTTACCGCAGAACACGACATTTTTCTACGTTTACTTATTTCTTTTCAAAATATTTATTAAAATTATGACACTTTGTGAAAAATTTGCACGACAGCTCGTAATGTTTTGGCCTCTTTGGAGGCCACAAAATGACACGACGTCAGAGTTGTCAAACGTCTATCAACCGTCTCTTCTACTCGTAACTAGGATTCGTGTGATAGACAAAGATACATGACGTGTATTGCATTACAATGATATAAGAGCGGCAACGTCTTATGACTACATCTAGTACATGCTTAATCTAAGATATAAGTAAAGGCTTAGATTAAGCATGTACTAGATGTAGTCATAAGACGTTGCGCTCTTATATCATTTAATGCAATCACGTCATGTATCTTTGTCTATCACACGAATCCTAGTTACGAGTAGAAGAGACGGTTGATAGACGTTTCACAACTCTGACGTCGTGTCATTTTGTGGCCTCCAAAGGCCAAAACATTACGAGCTGTCGTGCAAATTTTCACAAAGTGTCATAATTTTAGTAATATTTTGAAAAGAAATAAGTAAACGTAGAAAATGTNCGTGTTCTGCGGTAAATTGTTCCTCAAAACCACCAAAGTAGGAGTAAGACCCGAATTATCATTTCATAAGTAAAATTTGACTGATATTTCATTCATTACGTATTGGAATGAGACTTATGGATAAAAAACTCTAGTAGTAGACTTTAAAATAATGTTAGACATACATTAGCTTGTATTAATTGTAGAAATTACGTCTAAAACAATTAATATTATGCATGAAATTTAAGGATGTTTACATAGTGATGTACTCAACATAGAATTAATTCCATCGATAGTATTCTAACAGTTTTCTTTTATTACAATTATTGAATTTTTAGGTTCCCGAAATGTCCACAAATCAGAGAAGAATGGGTTAAAAGTGTAAGGCGTGAAAACGGGAGCCTACGAAGAACTCCAGCTTTGCTCAAAACATTTGAGCTAATCCTGTTTCATCGTAGCTTACAATAAAAAAACTGAAATCCGATGCAGTACCAACCATTTTTGAAGGATATCCTGGATATTATCAACCTGTTAGTTATTTTTACTATTTAGACCCTTTTATGCGAGTCTTTCTGTATAACTGGTTAGAGAAAGTAAGTTTTTGTTTTCTTTAGATAGAAATAAATCTGTTTCTATACTATATATTTTAAAGTTTAAATTGGAATAGCATGACAATAAAAAGCGTACCGATAATGAAGTATGTTGTTTAAAGGCATACAAATAAAGTTCCTTTACAACAAACTACTGAGTGACTTAAAGTTAATTTTTACAAATTCCTTAATTTAAATGTGATGAAAGTGTTATTCATAGTCATGTGCTACAGTTGTGACTTGTTTAAACTTTTTTTCATGATACCCACTATTATGGGTTATCAATGTAGGTATGTATGGGTCTTTAAAAATGATAATGAGGCTTTCAGTTATATTTTTTAAATAAAATAATTTTTAAGTTTGAGTTTGTGAGTGTTATTTAAAATTTGTTATTTTACCGTAAAATATAATAGTCTATTTAATACCTACCAATAATATTTTGTTTTATTTGTTCCAACATCATCTAATTTTTAACCCAGGAAGACCAAACTTCAAAATATTTGCGTATAAAATTTATTATGGTAACGCTTTATTTTTAATTTTTGTTGTAGATAAAATTAACAGCGTTGCTGTATCTGACTCCATGTTATTTTTAACACAATTTATAATCATCTAATTCTGCAGGTGCGACGACGACCCGGCTTAATTCTAGCAATATGTTCGATACCAAGGTCACATCCCTAGTGACGCACACTAATACAAATCTGTAACTGCACACTAACAAAAATTAGACACCGCCTTTCAATATACGTCTGTCTACCTCAATATGTCTATGAGTAAAGGAGTATAGTCAAATGAAAATGAATGTCAAAATCATAGTTCCCTCAAGTTATAATAGATGGCGTTGATTGAGATGTTATCAACAATTTTTAATAGATTCTTTAAGATTTTTTTAGATTACCAAAAAAGCTTAATTTTTTGGCTTTTTGGTCATCCAATAAATTTTATGAAACTCTCTAAACTAGATTTTATAACGTCTTTCCAGCGTAGACTTCCAGCGGATGGACCTTTTAGATTAAGATAAAATATACTTAAATGCACGTTAAAAAATCATGAATACAACAAGTAACAACAAAAGACGATTAGGTACCACTTTGTTAGGTACAATGTAGACTGCCTTATCGCTAAGGTAGCAATTTCTTCCAGGCAACTTTTGAGTGGAAGAATAATGCAAACTACAATCAGGGGGTAACCGCAATCTCTTAAAACAATATTAAGGGAACTATATTAAGGGAATGACAGGGACAGTACCTATCTACAGCACAGGAATAAAAGTGAAGGAAACTATTTTTTGAACATGTCATTATAGTAATTATTTGTGTTTTTTAATTGGGATACTTGACTTTATTATAGATCTACACTACTTACATGTATTATTTAATAATTCCAAATCAGTAGCATTTTTCATTTCAGTTCTCGGGAAATCCCTGGATTGTGTGGTATTTTTATTTATTTAATTTGGTATGTACACAAAACAAAAACAAACAGATGGAAAATTAGTACAAAGGCACAGCTTATTTCATGATGAAATTTCATCCAGCAGGCCGAAGTTGCCTAGGTATATTTTTGTTTAGGTACGAAGGGTAGCAAGTAAACAAAAAAACTTATTGTTTCTTATGTCGGATATCTTAGAAAATAGCTCTCCTCGGGCGCTTCAAGTAAAAGGCGTGATCTGTTTGATCAGAAACTATGCTTGTACCTAAGCATGAGCTATATGATTACTCCTCATATCCTTAAGCATCACCGTGCCGTGCTACAGTAGGCTGTAGGCAGCGTTATAGCCTAAAACCTAAACATATGGATATTAACTAAAGACAAACTATTTGGCACGTTTTCTTTCTTCTATGGACTTGTTTGTACTTCATCATCAGCCTATAACGGCCCACTGCAGGGCACAGGCCTTCCCGCACAACATAGCTATGGGGAGATTGGGGGGCACCCGCGTGGTGGGTCCAATTCGGATTGGTTGTTGTTAACGTTTACCATTCTAAAATTGTAGCCGAGACACCGCCTGCTAAGGGTGCTTTCCGAAGTTCGCAATCACAGATTTCCCAATACAGGAGATGGGGCAAGCCGCGTTTTTAGGTGCGACAAATGTAAGCTCAACGAGCATACACTGGCTGCCAGTTTACGCTCTGTGAGACGAGTCAAGACGCACGAATATTAGAAGAAATTACCGTTTTTTCCCAAAATGCCATCCTGTGCAATTGTAACATGCTATCATCGCAATGAATCAGTAAATTTACCAAGAAATATAATAACTTTTCACAGGTAAGAACCGAAAAGAAATTGCGACACTGGGACAGCCTATAAACTTGGCGGCTTGTCCAGTCTAATTGTATATTCAGATGTCTGTGTTCGCAATCATCATTATTTTTGGATAATCAGGCGATTCAGTCTGTAATGCCCAAATGAAGTTTCCCCGCGGGATTTGACCCCACGAATTTCGGGTTACGCAGCGATCTATGCCGAACGACCCACGGAGGCAGTTTGGTTAGCATGTACCTAGCTATCATTGAGGTATTAACTTGGTTTATTGTTTTGGTTCTTCTGGGTGACAAGAGTGATGATTAAATTCTAGGAGGTCTAGTCAGTTTGTTTAAGGTAAGCAGAATCCTGTTGGATAATCCAGTTATTTGACGACCCGTTTGGTGTTGCGGTTGAGAGGTCTGCCGCAACACCAAGGGTTCCGGGTTCGATCCCCGGGCAGTACAAACATTTGTGTGCATGAACATGTCTGTTTGTAATGGTCTGGGTGTTTTCAATGTATAATATGTATGTATTTACAAAAAAAAAATGTATATAAGTATATTTATTCGTTGTTTAGTGCCCGTAATACAGGCTTAACGCTTAACTTGGGGCTAGATGGCGCTGTGTGAATGTCAGTAGATATTTATTATTATTTATTTTCATGAAAGGTTAAGGTGAGAGACTTAGTTTTGTTGTTATATGAGTACTTAATTAAAATGCATAAGTAGGTAATAATTTTAATTTATTCAAGAATCAGCACATATTCTTCATTTTCATATCACATTGATACACACTACATTCACATATAATTCTATGATAATAAGTAAAATACATAGGTATTCTCAATTTCGTTGTATATAGTAGTTATCAATTATTCTTAATAATTATTTCTATGTGTCGAGGTAACGCTAATGATACATAATAAACTTAACCTATAAATATCGAGGTTTCTAACTCCCGATATAAATTTGTAGATAATTCTAACTAACCTACTCGAATCAAGATTCTTCACTATTTTATTGTTAAACTTTTATAATGGGTACCTTACCTTTGTAAGTAAGAAGGCACTTAGTACCTATAGGTACTACTTCTAGATTTGCAAACATAAAAGGCACTTCTTACCTATTAAAACACTAAATTCATGTTTCAGAATGAAGTGTTTAAATTGTTTCTATTATGTAAATTGTACCGTAGTTGTATTTTTTCAAATCAAATAACTTTCTTTTATATTATAAATATAAATTTATATTTTCATGTTGGTCAGATCAGTATCAGATAGGGACCCCAACATTAATATTTGTATAGTAAGTGTGTAAAAAACATGATTCTTTTTAATATTTGTAAGGTTAACCCGACAAGGATTGAAAAAAAAATGTGTTTTTTATCTACGCTCCTAAACAACTAAAGTACCCATACCGCACCCAAATACAGTCAGTCCATTGAGACTGCATCGTGTCAATACCAAAAGCGCCACCTCAAATTGTATAACACTTGTGACTTAAATAAATAGAAACTTATTTTGTAATATATAAAATGTAGAAAAGCTTTGGAAGTGAGCACGCAACGAAGCACAGTCTTCATAATAAATTAAAAATTATTTTCTAAAGGACACTTTAATATTTTTTTAGAAGGTTGGCAGAACCTAACATAAAAATGTTTCATTTTTAAAATATTTATATCACATGGTCCAAGTAAAAATCGTCCATTCAAAATAAATTAATACATAGGTAATTACTTTAAGTACTTAGGTACATTAAGTTAAACTTTCTTCTCATATGTGAATCGGTTTCTAATAACGTCTAAATAATATAACCCATCCTGAGTATCGCAATTCTGTGACAATTTAAATTTCTCATGTATCAGAGAAATGTAAAGATAATTTTCATTTAGAGACCTTATTACACGAAATCATAAAGCTAGGTATATTCACAAAGTCATTGACATGATTTTGAGAATTAAAAGGCTCTAGAGTATGGCCAATTATTGCTTGATGATGAATGGTGGTCTAAGTACGGACTGTCAGTAAGGAGCAATTTGCTGCCACTTAAGCCTGAAGTAGAGCTTTCGCTGGACGAGAACATACTTTTACTGCCGGTGTAGAATGAAAGTGAAGTATGTAGAGGCTCCCGGCCTAGTCGTCGCCTTGCTCGCACCAGGGAAATAAAAGCGACAGCAATTGCACAAAGGAAAATGACACCTAGTACACAAAACGCCAACGCCATCTTCCCTGGCGAAAGGCAAATAGTCTTGTCACCTGGGGAGAAACTTCTTACATATTCCTCTTCCTCGGCCTCCGCTTTCCTAGAACCCTGTAAAAATATATGAAGAATTTAATTCAAATACTAAAAACTCGGATCACATCCCACACTTTTGGTTTGAGAAAAATGATAACTGTCCACTTCTGGATAAAGGGGCGGGCAGTACAAAGACTTCATCTATTTTAAAAAATATAACTAGCAGGACGGTCAACTTTGATCAAATTTAAATTTCTGCATACTAATTGCTAATCTATGCTCAATACCTTTAATAATTTCAAGGGTATGGTATATACAAAATATTATATACATACCTCTAATTGAAGCCTCATCTTCCAACTCTATATTAGGTGCTAACACTTCAATACTGTTATAAACCTCAAGCCGATCTATGACCACGCCTTTAGCGTCTTTATCCAAACGGGCCTTTCTCACCAGGCCATCCCTCGTCTGTTGCGGTTTCTGCAACATTTTGCAGTCTATGGGCGGGCAATGCCCTTTACACAACTCTATGGCACAGGTCAAGTGCAATTTGGAACGATCGGGAAATTTGAAAGCAGCGAAGGTTGTGATTGCATGTTGGTACGTCATGATATTCTTGAACATGTATTCCGGGTCCGTCTTCAATTGTTTAATGTTGGTATTCTCCTCGATGTTTCTTTGAATATCGACGGGTTCCAAATCTGTAAAGTCGATTTCAGTGCTTTTGAGCTTGTGCTTATGGACGGCGGGCTTGCTGAATATGGTCTCGTCAATTGGACAGCCCGCTTCGTCCAAGAGCCGTTGGGATGCTTCTCCTAAGCCGTCGTGTGCGATGCAATTGGTTACGCGGAGACCAACGCCAACTAAAATGTTGAAACAATAAAGTCAATACAGTTATATTCCAAGTAAAAAAACACGAATTCAGACGGTCTCCTGCAGCTGCAATAGTATCAGAAAATATGTGGAAAAAATATGATATGCTAAGTAAACCTTTTAAAAACCTCATGATAAAAAATGATTATAGTTTAGTTAAAAGTTATTGATGCGAGGTGCATTTTTGAGATCACAGAGATTATACTAAATCCCATTCATAGCATGAAGAGCTATATAATTTTCATTCTCTGTTTGATGAATTGAATATAGAATTTATTAATATTGTTATAAAGTTTACTAAAGCAACCCAAAATAATATTCACCACCCATAATTTGAGCGCCAATGACATCTTAATACGTCAATATACAGGGTGGAATAGAGAACATTTGCATTTTTTCAAAATAAGACCTACTTGTGATTTAAAGTAAATCCCTAATATGACAAATTGCTCAGGGTAAATCCCCCAATATGACTAATTGCTCAGGGTAAATATGACTAATTGCTCAGGCCAGATGCCTTATTTCTGCATCAATGAAAATATTGTTATAGTAATGTTATTTGAGAGATGGCGGTAACCCCCCAGCTCTTACACTTAAACACCTACTTACTAGTAAAACCTCAGTTAGTGTTTAGACTTAAAATTCGTAATAAATTCACATTACCTGGCAGCGTGCACTGTATGAGCAATCGCGTGGGTTGTCCGACTTCAACAGTGGAGGGGTCGACGACTGTGGTCGCTGGGGCGAGATCCATCCACGCTCTCGCCGCTTCCATCAGCAGTTCCCTTTGCTCCATCATAGCTGGAGGCTCGAAGCCTTGGCGGTTTCGACCAGTTCTGAAATTATTTATTTATTTATGCTACACAAATGCATGTGGATGGATGCGTAAACAGAGGAAGGTCAAAGAAAAGGAAGATGGATGGATTGTGTAAAGATGGATATGAGTGTGAAGGGGGTTTGTGTGGATGACACTGCTGATAGAGATGAATGGAAGAAAAAGACATACTGCGCCGACCCCTTGTAATGGATAAGGGCAGGAAAATGATGATATGATGAAGATTTATGGTACACAAACAGGATACAGTCTTTACATGAAACACATTAAAATAAAACAGTTCACTGGACAGGACTGTAGCCCAGAGACGATGTACACAGGGTGAATAGAGGACTTTTTAAAAAATATAATAGGCTATAAAAATATTTAGAAAAAACAATTAATAGCTTTCCTAGGTCGTTAAGGCTGAAGATATGTGATATCATATGTATATCAATTTCTAAGCCGCCTAGGTAGGTACCACTACAGTGCCAGATATCGTTCCACGAAACAGCACTGTGTTTCGGGACTAGGGCACTGTAGCTAGTGAAGTTACCGGGTATAAGAGACCTAACATCTGTTGGCTCACGTGACGGGCGCAGTGCGGCATTGATGGAGGATAATAACTGTCTATCAGTTGTTGATCTCCTTCAATGCCGCTGTCATGGTTAGGCGTATCACTTGCCATCAGGTGAGAGTCCTGACCGTCATATACATAAAAATAATTCAAAAAACTGCTAGAGATCGGTCCGCGTGGAAGACCTTTATTCAGCAGTAGCGTTGTTTACGCTGCATGATCCGAAGGTCGTAGGTTCAAACCCCATGGGCAGACTGCATACTGGAAGTCTCTTTTTCGTGCTTTAGAGGGCAAGTTAAAGTTTGTCGGTCCCGGCACTCTAAAGATGGTAGTCGTAGCTAACTAAGAGTAGTGTATACTATTCTTAGTTATCCTGGTTGGAAAGGCCTGTGCTATGTTGTGGAATCATCATCAAATTCATCATATAGACCGATAATAATTATGTGCTTTTGTATCCGTTGGGATCATAGTGACATTTACTGTCCTGGAAACCGTTAAGCCAGTCTTCTAACGTCTTTATACGTACATAAATTAATAAATCATATTGTGCGTAAAAAAAGCGTCGGTGGCTCAGGTTCAAATCCCGCCACGTACCAATGTGTTTTCGAATTGTCTATGTTAACTATCCGATGCTATTACAGTGAAGAAAACATCCTTAGCGCACGTCTGCGAAGAGATTCAAAGGTGTGAGTTTAAAGTCGGCTAATGGACTGGGCCCGCGTGGACGACTAAGGCCTATACACCCTATACGGGTAGGCTCGTGCCCCGCGGTGGAGACGTTTAATGAGCTGATAATTGTGCATGCATCCTTAACAGTTAACACTAATATAGAAAAAAGTGACATGAGTATAACTATACCTGACTCTTTTAGTTTCTTGACCCACTAACTCTTTTAATTTAGTTTGTATGATGTTTTCCAAAGCAGTGCTAACGATGCGGACTGCTCTTGGTTGCAATTTGCACCTGGAATTAATGAAAATAGTACATTGACCCGATTGCACTTTAAAGGACGTCATAGGAATAATTGTTCAGTAGTTATAAATAAATAAATATCCACTGTTATACACACAGGGCCATCTAGACCTAAACTAAGCATTAGCCTGTAATATTGGTTCTAAACAACGGATAAACATACTTATACATAAATATATTTATATATATGTAGTATTTTTGTAAATACATACATGGCATATTATAAATAAAAACACCCAGACCATTACAAACAGACATGTTGATGCACACTAATGTTTGTATTGCCCGGGGATCGAACCCGGAACACTTGGTGTGGTAGTCAACGTATCACCCATTACCAGATGTGTCCACTATCAAAATTTCAGTAGAAACATTGTATATTAATCTTGTATTTATATAAATCTTGGACGTCTTTAGGCTCGTTTTATAAATTTTTAAGGCTAAGAGAGAGCTATCTGCGCTCGCCACTTGTCCGGTGAACAACTTCACCCCAAAGGCCACCTGCGGCCAACTGCAGTAGCCATTAAAAAGCGGTTTTTAATATTAGACATACTTATTAGCTGCTGCTGTATAATCAGTAGAGGAGACAGTGAGCGGGATTGAATGCGCTACTGGCGAGTCGAAGAAGCGTTTAGATGCTAACTTTAGGTACTGTGAGATTGTAGGCGGCCTTAAGTACCTATGAATAAGCAGAATAAGTAATAAGTACCTATGAATCCAAAATCATATTACCTCACTAACAACTCCTGGTCGGATGACTGCTGGAGCTTGCTGTCCATCTGCACGACCAGCTCGACGATGTAATACAAGTCCTCGTCGTCTCCAGGTTCTTCCACAGTCTCGTTAAGTGTTGATGTTCTTACTCCACACGCGTTTGATGGCAGGTGTAAAGAGATTTTGTTTTGGAGACTACCTGAAATTGGCAACATGAAATTTCATCATAATAATCAGCCTAAGGAGCGTCGGTGGCTCAATGGTGTGGACTGTCGCCTTCCTACCGGGAGGGCTGAGGTTCAAATCCCGACACGTACCAATGTGTTTTCGAATTTTCGAAAATATATGTACGTTATCCGATGCTCTTACGGTGAAGGAAAACATCGTGAGGAAACCTTCATGCACGCCTGCGAAGAAATTCAAAGGTTGTGCGTGAAGTCGTCCAATCCGCATTGGGCCCGCGTGGACGACTAAGGCCTAGTCACCTTATACGGGTAGGCTCGTGCCCCTCGGTGGAGACGTTTAATGAGCTGATGATGATGAATCAGCCTAAAGATACGTCGTCCCACCGTAGGGACAGGCCTTCCCTTGCGGCAAGACTATGAGGAGTTCCAGAGATAAGCGCGTTCAGACAAAGAAACTCCTCAACCTTAAATATTAGTATATATTGACCTTGGTATTATTAGGTACTCGTATCACTTTATTTCATCTAATTTGGTCTCCATACCGTTTGGCATTAGACGAATTAGGTACCCACGACTCTAAGAACATTTCAAAGCTTGGAAAGTTTCATATATCGAGACTTACAAGCTGATAACCCAATCCTAGCATGTAAGTAATATTGAAAAACAAAAACCAAGGTTAAAGCTAAAACGGCGTTTTTGTTTGTACCTTTTATACGACACTCCCTAGAGAAGTCCTTGCTGAAGACAATACCCTTGAAAGGTTGTTCCAGGTTGATGTGGACCGTGAGAGAGGCTTTGTCGCAGGAAGCCGCCACGTCCAGCACACGGTTCGGCTGCACCTGCTGCTCCAAGGTTGGAGAAGCTAAGCACACCAGCAGTAGTGCGCGCCACATTTTTGGCGCATCCTGTAAACAGTTGATTACCTACTGTTAGAAAATGCTTGACGGATGACAATATAATGAGATTTTTCTTATTTATGACTATGATCCGGGAACTGCATATGGACATATATTTAAAAAACTTGAACAGATAAGTATTAAATAAAACAAATAAACATTCCACTCACACTTTCACAGCGCCATCTAGCCCCATATTAAGCGAAGAGCTTGTAGTTAGGGTACTAAACGATTGATAAACATTCTTATATACATTTTTTTGTAAATACATAAATATTATACATAGAAACACTAGACCATTACAGACATGTTCATGCACACAAATGAATAAACATTAATAACATAAATACTGCCTTGAGCAAAGGCCTTGAGATCGAACCCGGAATACTTAGTGTAGTAGCCGACGTCTCGACCATTACACCTCATGGGTCATCTTCTTCAAGCAAAACATTCTCAATAGCGAATAAGTACCTATTACAATTATTCGGTTACTGTCAGTATGAGCTTCCATCAAAATCAATATTTGGAAACGGAAACTAAAGATTAACAGATATTGAATTAACAAATTTTGTATTGATTAGCATCCACCTTATAAAAAAAGAAAAATATTCTCAATAGCAGACACTATTAAGGTATAATTCATTGTTCGGTTACTTTCAGAGTGGGGTGATTGTTTTAGTAAATTACTTTATTTTAATTTTATTATTTCAACTATGACATATTTGTTTCTTTCTTTCTTTCTTTCGATCCTTCCACAATTTTAATGCGGATATGAAAGGATTGAAAGTACCTATCTATAAGACATACCGGCCACCGTTTCGAAGTTACTCCGTAATTAGAGAAGGGATTGTAACATAGAAATAATATTACGTCGAAATATTACCTTTTACTCTATGGAAGAATTGGGAAATCTATGTAAGTTTCAGGTATAATTTAGGTATTATGGAACCAATATTTTACGTACGTAAATAACCTCTCTGTTTATATGACGTTTGTCAAGTTTAAATGAAATACCTGATGAAAATTAAAACAGTAGTAGGTACAGGTACTCGTAATGAAAATATCATTTTAATATATGCCTAGAGCAACTAGAATAATCAATTTATACTGGAACTATTAAACTATTAGACCATAAAGTCTGCTAAACGAAGGCTATTTAGTACGTGAACAATGCAAACCGCTATTCGCAGATACATTTCATAACAATCCGCGAAACCTACTTAAGTAAAGAGCCCATATTGTTAAGATACCGCTACGCTTCCGCTCGGTTCCTGCCCAGCGATCTCTGATACTCTACTTCGATTAGCCGCGGTCACAATTAAACTATCTGTTGAGGATCCGAAACTTAAGATTTGCTCCAAGATACAGTTTTGCAAATCATGATCGCGGTAGACAATTATAATAAACTTATCTGAAATATCATATTTTTTAATGAATTGGGATAAACGCACTGACATTTACGAAGGTTACTATGATCCTGCGATATTTGAATTAGGATGAAGTAAAAAGCTGGATGAGAAAAACGGAGGATCGGGATGTCTTACGCAAAATGGGGAAGACCTATGTCCAGCAGTGGACTGCGATAGGTTGAAGAGAGAGAGGAGAAAATTTGGAAAATTACATAAAAATGCAAATAAGCAGTGCATGCCCTGTGCGTCCAGACAACCTGGAAAATCGCCAACACACACCAACAATATTAAATGATTCCCACTTATTCGCCTATTTCCCTGTACAGATGTGAAACCACATCTGTACAGGGAAATTGACAGCAGATCGCCTAATCTGCTGTCAACAACAGCACTTGATTTAACAAAAATGTAAATGATTTATTGTTGTTGCGTTAGTGTCACTCACTTTGCATACTCTACTTATAATCTTTGTGCACGCCACTGCTATATAGTAAATAATGTACCATCTACGAGTATTAAAATGACGAGGATGTCATTTAGACTGTGGCGGGTTCGGTGATGAAACTAAGCATCCATTAATGCTAACTTCTATCTCATAATGAAGTAATGATGTTACCACTTAAACGCGGAGTTTAAACCTTTACTCTTTTACCGCGAATGGCTGCAGTTAAATTAAATTAAGCATCATCCCACAAATAATTACATAAACAGCTATGTCACATTGCGTAATGTAGTTAGACGCAATTAAAACTGTACAAAGTGTGGGACTCGCGGTCCGGCGTTAACGCCGCTCACTCTGCGTGTGAATGGTTTGTAAATTACTGGTAAACGTATTTCCGCAGATGTATTCCCTTAAAGAAAATAAATACAAACATTAAATAATGCAAAAGCTGAAAAACAAATGGACTGAGTACTTGCAATACGTCGCTGAAAAGTGTAGGACGAGCAGTGGACTACGACAGTTCGAAGAAGAAAACTTGTAAGTTTAACCAAAGGAATACGCGTGTATTTTTTTAATTAATGATATTAAGGATTTCTTAGAAGAAGAAAACAAAGAGCACAAATAAAATATTTATGTAGCGGACAATATTAAGCTTATAGCAGGCTCTACATAAAAACTCGACTTGAAACACTACACCAAAAGTTTAAATGAAAAAATTCTAAGCACAATGTTTGCAACTATATAATATCTTTATCAACACATAATATGTTCCGCGATTACTTATATTAACTTCTGTTCTTAAAAGGTTGTAATATATATTCAAGTTTGTTGTCCCTTACTTTCTCATTACGAATAACCTATTTATTGGTCAAACCCCGTACAAAGAAAACATTCTTTGATTCAACTTTTTGTGTCAAATCAAAGACGATTAAATCTTTAGGTCAAGGTAAGAGGCATAGCTGATAATAATCAATTCGACCATACGGGTATTTTGTAAAGTCACGCAATGACTGTTCTCATCCACAGAGGCTGCGTCTAATCGGGTATGGTTTTAATTTAACTTCTCATTCAAATATTCACATTAATGTGTAATTTATTTCACTTTTTTGAGTACGTATTTTATGAAGTAAGCTGATGACAAAAGTATCAAATAAATAGTAACTTTTCGCGATATTTTTCCGCGAGGAAACAAAAAGTACAAGTAAAATCCCGTCAAAATTGTCCCAAATCTTCCAGAAACAAAAACAATGTATCGATAATTATTTTTATTTTGGCATATTACGTACTGTTTAGATATGTATAATGTATGAATTCAAAACGGTCAGATTAAATTTATTTGTGTGTACCTATAGACCAAACCCACAACCCCTGGATCTCACAACATGTATGATATATCGTTAAAAATGCGACATTTTGTTTGCCAGTTTCTTATTTGTTTTTATTTTCGAACGAAATAAATGATACTTATATACAAAACACAACAAAGGAACTCTGGTACAACAAAGGTCGGCACCTTATGTATTAAATTCAGTCGTAGTGAAAGCCATTTGAGACGCGCGTGCGCGGGTAAAATTTAATCTTGCCGATTCTGTGGTTCGAATTGGAGCATTTGGAACGCCTCGTGATCGATATGGTATTGTGGGGAAATTAGTGTTATACTAACCTAAAAATAGGTTTAAAAGTTAAACTACTATCTAGGTGGTTTATTATTTGGTACCAGTGCAGTGCCACATATCGTCCTATCAATGTACGAGTGTTATTCACTTTTGTGTTTCAGGAAGAGGTAGCGTAGAGCAAAGCTCTATGCTAAGCGAGACGAGCTCAAGGCCCGGTCACCTGCGGGTATCCATTATAATTATGTGGAGGCGTGCTGACTTGCAGTACTTGTGGGCGCACATTTACTCCAAAAATTGGCTATGTCAGCCATCTGTCTGCGAGCTCATCTACGCAGCTGCAACTACTTAGATGCCAGTCGCCATGGCCGAAAATGTGGAAGGAATATATAGCTAGTAAAAGTCACCGAGTATTTTTTCCTTTTCGTTCATCCTGAGGAATTAAATAATAAATATCAACGGACATTCGCACAGCACCATCTAAACTAAGCATTAGCCTGTAATATGGATACTAAACAACGGATAACCAAACTTATACACTGTTTTTTGTTGTAAATACATACATATTATACATAGAAAACACCCAGACTAATACAAACAGACATGTTCATGCACACAAATGTTTGTACTGCCCGGGGATGAACCCTTTGGTGTAGTAGCCGACGTTTCGACCATTACACCAGATGGGTCGCCTAAATTCCTCATTCAATTTCTAGTTCTATATAGTTTTCAATACGTACACCAGCATCACTAAACATCCGTTTTCCTTAAACTTCTGCTCGTTTTCCTCAATATAAAGAAACCCTTCTTTCTGTCGCTGTGCCATTTTTTGTTAGAGACTACTAAAATGATCGCCACTTACCTACAACAAGACGAGTGCGACTAAACTTCATATAATATTACCATTGTTTTCCATCACCTTGTTTCTAAGTATATAAATAAATCCGAGAGGTAATAACATGCCAAGAGTTAATAGCATTTATAACTCCCTCTCTCGGTGAGTGTTTTGTGCATCGGCTCAAGTTCGTTGACATCTAATTTTGTACGGTATGGAATAATGACCAATTTTCTAAGGTTGCAGAGTGTCAGATCATCGATTTACGCAAGGTAAATGCGATAATTTCGTAATAGCGCTGTAACATTATAATTCTACACACAATTTAGCTTGTACCGGATATTGTAGCCGGCACGTAGGAAAATTTAATGGAAATGCAATATATTAGATACATGTAATTTGACGGGGAGCTTTTTATGGCCAATAATTAAGCTTTGTTTATGGCATTTATTAAGTTTTTATGGTCAGTAAAGTCATATGCGATTACGTTCGCAGTAAATTGTACAATACATATGTAAATTAACAAGGACAAGTAATACAAGTAAAGTGAGTTTATTGTAGTTCAACAGACGTAATAACTGTGGGGTGTGTTATATGTAGGTATCCAGTGAATCGTTACTTTTATTCTATATCATTTTGTAGGTTTTTGTATCAGATTTTAATGATCTTTGGTGAAATTGTAATAGACGCAATTGAATAAAAGTAATTTCATTTTTACTTGCCTCTACCACCTCAACCTTCTACTGCTTAGCTTCTACCGCAACTAATTTTGTGTTTCGGGATGAGGGCACTGTAGCTAGTAAAATTACCAGGTATAAGAGACCTAGCATCCGTTGTCTCGGGTGACGGGCGCAGTGCGGTATTGATAGACAATAATAACAGTCTATCAGTTGTTGGTCTCCTCCGGTGCCGTTCTGTCATGGTCAGGCGTATTACTTACCATCAGGTGAGCGTCCTCATCGTCCTGTACACTTATCCTCACCTCATCATTCTATGAGGCCAAAATGCGCCTTACAAAGCTTTCAAAGGGGCGGTGTCCACTCCAGAACTCATATGCTCCAACCCACTGACCCTGCGAGATATTCCTGAATAACTAGCCCCATCACCGCATACCGGTTTTTACATGACATGGTCATTAAATATGCTCGTCAAAATTCCGTCAGGAAAGCCGCTGAAAAAGGTACTAAAGCACTGCTTGACTGTAATGAAATGATGATGAAGCAGAAGGTAGGCCTGTTTGAAACATTTTAGATATTACTTAGAAACTTGACTTAACTTGAGAACTAAATGGTGTAGTGGCTAGCGCGTTCTTCTGACGATATCGTGCAAGTTAATGGAATTATGGATGGGTGATCAAAAATATTATCTCCCGACAAATATTCCTACGTGCTTAGAAAGGTACGTTAAGCCGGTGGTCCCGGCTACTTAGGCCGAAGTAATTAACAATTACCAATCCGTTTCGGTGGGTTACAGCTTATCTCCCACAGTCATGCGGTGTAGGAACGCCTGTGCCCTTTACTGGAACTTGATAGGCCACTACAGGCCTACTGCAAGGCTATGGCTATGTGGCGTAGTCTATGTCCCCATTGGTGCTCACCCCGTGGTGGGTAAGAGCCCAATCCATTGATTGGGCTCTAACCCACCACGTGGGGCCAATGCGGCTTATTAACGACTAGGCGATTCAGCCTGCAATGTCCTCTAACGAAATTAGAAAAAAACTCCATATCACGCAGCCCAACGCTATGCATGTGCATACTAGACTACACAGGCAACTAAAATTATATAATAATGTTGCTATTTCAATATGATAGATCCATTAGAGCAAAATCGTTATAGGTTAATAACTACTGCAAAAACGAATACACCTGATAACGAGCTCTCAAATCACCTCAACCGTAGCCGTTAAGCACTCTGTGACACAAATGTATAAAAACGTTACATATTTGATGGTGATCGTTCCAACAAACGACGGTAATGCTTGGTGCCGTTACCGCCAAGACACTGGCCATAAATTATTGCACAGAAACACGTGAAAGTAAAGACAAGCGACACGAGAGGACAGATTTGGCGAAGCCATGTGTACAATGCCATGGCTGCTTTAGAATACCGGATAGGCCGGTTGGTGTTATAGTAATAACCTGTTGCCTAGCTAGTTTTACAATTTTAGATTTGCTTAGAAACTTTAAGAAAACTTAGTAACATTAGTTCCTTAGCAACAGTTTTTCCACATATTTTTAATACGAAGTCACAGTATCTATGACGGCTATATTTTGGTTCATATCATGATTGACAAAATTATCTAATTCTTAATAAGAGATGAGACACATTTTAGTGATATCAAATTCTAAATTTTTTTATTTGTCCTTGTCTCTCGATGCCATAGGAATGTTGAAAGAAGAATTTCTCACTTCTTCTTCTGCCAAGACCTTACACCATTACCTTACACCATTTACTTGGGGTCGGCCTTCCTTGTCCGCATTTGCCTTTCTGCACGGTTTTGTGTTTTGTCTTTCTTGAAATGAGCATCTTTAAGGTCTTTTTCGAACGTCGTCAACCAGGTGGCCGGAGGTTGAAAGAAATGAGACATTATTTTCATAAGAATGATTAGTTTTATTTATTTAAAAAAATAGATTCAGTGTTATACTGTTACCTATGTATACATTTGATGTTTCTTCGGTTTTGGGTCTTTTAGATTGCGGAACTGTAGTCTATTCTAACTTTTTCTTGATAATAAACACTCACACATGATCGAATAAAGATAATTCAAATTAGCGACAAACAATGATTAGTCGTCAAGTTTTCTTTACCCTCGTTTTCTTTCCCACCCTTATCTTTATGTATTTGATTGTTGTCTAGATGTCTAGGCTACGTATCTGCCTACATTATTTTGCTTCTCACACTATTGTTGGTAGAGTTTCCTCTACGCTAATAAAATCGATGAGTTTCACTTCATTGTTTCAAATGCATTCGTATATTTTTTTCATGTTGGTATTTGAAAAGAAGTACGTTTATAGTTATGGTATGAGTATGGCAATTAATGGGGAGCGGTGCGTGAATTACCACTTTTTTTTGATGCTCTGGTGATTAGGTAAGCGCTAATCTCTCTGATATAGTATCTTTTTGATAAACGACTATAAACACCAATGATATTTGAAATTTCCTTGAATAATTTAATATAGATTCTTAAAAAAGAAACACTACATACTAAGATAAGAAATACTAAAATCATGTTTTTTATAGACTAGCTGTACCCCGTGGTTTTAGTACATTGGATAAACATCCAAGTACTAAAATCGCGTCGTAAGGCGCACAGCCGGCGCATAAGCTGCGCTCCGCGCGGTACATTACTTTATTTTCCTTAAATAAAAAGATTTTTCTACGAATAAAATAAAAGTAAGTGAGTGTTTCCTTATAACAGGTAGCTGACTACCTGCCAATAAAAGTTCTGTCAAAATCAGTCCAGCCGTTTTAGAGATTACCCGGAAAAAAAAGAGAGACTGATAAAAATTTAAAGAAATGTTATTTTGGTGTATGCTCCGTATGCATTAGTAAAAACGGTAATTTCAATATTACAAACAAACACTCCAATTTTTTTAAAATCTATGTATACATTAATTTAGATTAAGAAATTAAATAATAATCATCAATATATTTAATTCTAGTAAAATATTAGATTGTAATATTATCATTGAGCATCGTGGCTCAATGGTGTGGACTGTCGCCTTCCTACCGGGAGGGCCGAGGTTCAAATCCCGCCACGTACAATGTGTTTTCGAATTTTCGAAAAATATTGTACGTTATCCGACGCTCTTACGGTGAAGGAAAACATCGTGAGGAAACCTTCATGCACGCCTGCGAAGAGATTCAAAGGTTGTGCGTGAAGTCGTCCAATCCGCACTGGGCCCGCGTGGACGACTAAGGCCTAATCACCCTATACGGGTAGGCTCGTGCCCCTCGGTGGGGACGTTTAATGAGCTGATGATGATTATCAATGTATAATATTAGTACAGTTAAGTTATGTATACTATTAGTACAGTTCCCGAAAAGGTAATACGTAATTTTCAGTGTCTGAATATTTTTAAAACAAAATTTAGTTTCATTACGAAACAACTTAAAATATAGATAATAGTCTGCCAGTTCTGATACAGTCATTTGTATTTATACCAAGTTAATAATTCTCACTACATTAAATTTCAAACGTTTAATCCGTCTTACTTCCAACAGACAATACATTTCCAATAAACATTCCTGGCATTATAAGCTTAAAATCCTTAGTACTTTATTGCCACTCCAGACATTTAAGCTTACTCAGCAGATTGCGAGATTGGGGTCGGTAGATATCTTAATGTTTTGAGAGCTAAATGTTTATGAGGCGCCGCGTAAAATTTCGCCAGGACTCGAATCTGTGTCAGTCAGCGAGAAAGTCCAATAACAAAGTCAGTTGTCATACCCGCTAATTGAAGTATGCTTTATACCGAAATTTTTATTAAGAACTTTTTTTTTTAAATCCACTGACATTCACACAGCGCCATCTAGTCCCAAGTTAAGCGTGAAGCCTGTATTATGGGTACTAAACAACGGATAAATATACATATATAAATTATACATAGAAAACACCCAGACCATTGCAAACAGACATGTTCATGCACACAAATGTTTGTACTGCCCGGGGATCAAACCCGGAACCCTACGTGTTGCAGCCGACCTCTCAACCGCAACACCAAATGGGTCGTCATAAACTTTAAACATGACAAAATCTTTAGCCGAAGTGCATCTGGCGAAGTCTTAAAGAGGAATTTGTGACCGAGGAACTGATGCAAAGGAATCACGTTACTAGGAAAATATGAAGAGACTCAAAGGCGTGAAGTCGGCACTGGACCTGTCTGAACAACTAAGGCCTATATACCCTTTACGGTTGCCCCTCGGTGGGGACATATGATGATGATCTACCGTCACAGCCATAATGCTTTGATTGAGGTAAAATATAACGTACGGTCGGTCAAGAAAGTCATATATATGTGATCCATGATAAACGGACAAACTATGCGATTTCATTTACTGTCTTAAATATATTTATATAATAAATTAGCAATCAATGTGATTCCACTTTCACAAGCCACGATCACATCCAGTAAGCACTTACTAAATTATTCCACAAAGCCACAAAAAAGTGAATTAAATGCTTGTGGTTTTCGTAGACAACGACACAGTTCGCCAATAGCAAAGGTGAACTGATGATTTGGTTGTTAACTAAAACCTACTTGGGGACCCATTAACCAAGCAACTGGTACGCGAAGCCGGGAAGTTCCATAACTGTTAGATCTCCGTTAGCCGCACACACACAACACTAGGAGAAACGACATCGAGACATGGGAATGCGAACAGTATACGGAACTCAGGCTAGGCTCCGTTTTTCCGCCACGATTGTCTTTCAATAAGAAAACATCGTCTCAATGAAAAACCGATCCACTTTGGTGCAGCTGTGTTGATGAGCATAGCTAATCTTGTGCTTTGAATGACAAGCATCGTCGCGGTTTTGGCAGTTCTAATATTTACTTTTTTCCAATTTGTTGCTATTTGGACTTTTTTGTTTTACACTATATGGGGCAAATGAGCAAATCGAATCAAATCGAACACGGAACCCTTAATGAAGAGCCGACGTCTCAATCATTACACCGGGTTACTTTAACGATGGGTTAAATATTGTCAATAAAAAAAAAATCGCATGCGTGAAACCTCAATACGAGTACTCGTACTTCATTGTATGTTCGTAGTCAAAATCAAAAATGATCAGACCGCGCATCTTGACTCTATACATCCATTCCCGGTCCTACACCGAAGTCATCGTCAACACAGGAGAGATAATATAGATTAGCATCTTGTAATTTAATCTTTTCCGCTTTTAAACACAGCGCGCAAGTTATGTCATCTGACGAAGGCGACTACGTGCGGTCATTAACGCGGCTCGAGAGACTCGGTACGCGAGCGATGGTAATCAATGCGACAAGAGATTCCGCCATGTGGAGCTTTCTTGGTAGTGAACTTAGATAAACTATAAACTAATTAGATGCACAATCACGAAGAAATATCAACCAAAAAATGTCCGAGCCGCTTGACACATACTTTCACAAATTGTTACACAACGATAGGCTGTAGTGTCGTTGTTGTTACATTTATTACATAAAATTACTTATTAAAATTTTGACCTTAAGGTGTCATTAAAAGGGTACAAAATCATGAGCACGAAAGATGACGGTCAAATTTCTGCATATAGAAGACAAAAAGAATATGTATAGAAAAATAAACAAATATTTAGATAATTTTTGTCAAATTCCCATGAGAACAGAAATTTCGCGGTTAAGCCGCGATGCAGTGCTATAATAATTTAAATTAGTATAAAATAACATTATTTTGACAAAGCTATTGTTCTTACACTTGTATTATTATAACAAACCAGCAGCATCCAAATCGTTGGCAATTTCTGCAAGTTTCTGATCTCTACATTTTTTTTTAATGTGACTAACAATTTTCACAGAGGTTTTTTAAAATAAGCTTTTAGATAGTTACGATTAGTGTTTTTAAAACTGCTTTTTATGGCGCCAAAACATGGATACCATATCTAATTGCAGATTAAAGGCACGGTTTAAGTAGTAACGGCTCAGACGTTTACCGTTTTGGTTTGATAGTTTAATTGTTCAAATGTACACTTAGGCAACTATGTATTGTTGGAATTTATTGACGGATTTCAGCAGTGCAGTATATTATGAAAACATAACCAACATAATATGGTACTTATTGAAATGCTTAGGAACCTGTAAGAACTAGTATTAAAAACTAATGTTAGCCAGTATGAGCCATAAATGATACCATTATGAAGCAAATAAATACAACCTATAAAATTACTATTATTAGAAAATTACTATTAAAAAAATACAATAATTTACATTGAATTAAATTCATACACCTTTTTACCTTAATTCTAAGATGATGTTGATGATGATGATAATGAATCATTTTAATTTATGTAATTTTATAAATCTTAAAATAAATAGGTTTTTTTAAAATAATATGTCGAGTTCTCTCGGAACTCTACATCATATTATTACGGCTTGACAAAAAATACGTTTATGTTTTATTGTTAGGTTGTACTACGCCTATAATCGATGTGAAACCAAACCTAGAATCATCTCAAGTCCTCGACGACAAACGTGATAGCGTAGCGTTTATCTACTATAAACGGAGACATGGCAGCCAATCGCCCGTCACGACAAATCCACGGCAGTGTAAGTAACCGCGTGGGAAAATACTGGACTCATGCTAACCAATATTAGGATTATAAATCTTATAAAAATATATATTTGGCGAGCCACGTGGGATAATGTATGAGAAATCAGCTTTTAGGTACACCAATAGTTCCAGGTTCTGGGCAGCGCAAATATTTATGTGTACATGTATTACTTATGCCTTTTTTAGGGAATAGGAATCCCTTTTCCGAGACCTGAATCAAAAAAAATATTTTTATCACTTTATTTGATGAAGATACGTAAAGAATCATTACAGTAAGTGTTATGAAAATCTATCGATTTTTTTACTAAATGTCATTTTTCCACGTTTCAATTTTTTTTACTTACTGTGAATTGTGATTATAATACGGGGCAGTGATTGGTCTGGGTGTTTCTAAATTAGGGCTAGATGGATCAGCCGTGTCGTTATTATATGGATATTCACTATAATTAATATTTGAATGCTTGGGTCCGACTCCTATTGGGATTAAGAAAATTGAATCAAGTCTGATCGGTCTACTCAAAAGAGGATGATGATAATTTGGCGTATGGCTTTTAGCATAGCAAGAAATACAAAACACGACCGCTAGAACTGATTGCCAGTGAAGCAGAAAAGTTCTTAAGAAAATACCCCGAATCGACAAGGTCACCAAAGCTAGCTAACAAAGTAGCTAACATCTCGTGATTGTTATTGTATCTACTTCCTTTACGTATAAACTGCCTACAAATCTTGAATAGTCTGTCATCGAAAAGGAAATTGATACGAAAACCGCAACAATTTCCTATAGGATTGTAAATTAGATATTGCGAAATTGTTCCTAGCAATGTTTTCGATTCTAACGCTTTGTATACGTAAAAGGGCAAAAAGAGAATAGATTTTTTACCATTTCATGCTCGATGCGCTGAGCATTGTTTTATAATAGGTAAAAACTGGTTCGGGCATACATGCAATCAAATCGAGTACATTCGATTATTTTCGTTGGAAATCATCAGATACAGATTTATTAATCCTACCTCCGCCTGAGGACTTCAACCGACCAAAGACTTGCCTAGGTCTTTAGGGGGAGTGGCTATGAAGTGACGATATATTAGCATGCAATTGTCACCGCTCCTATTTGTCCCGCCATCCCGGGATCCATAAAAGCCGGCTAAGGGGCATTCAACAGAGACCGTGTAGCAACGCCCTCTCATTTAACTTTAGAACCTTAAGAGGAGCTATTATATGTAACCGCTTTTTGTCAGCATAAGTGTGAAAGAGCCTTGCCTTGCTTGCATGAACGGGCCGGAGCTACCGGAGTGATAATACGGCCTCGCAGAAAAATCGACGTGAAACAATCTAGCGTTGTTTCGTTGAGTAAGTGTGGTTATCGGCGGCTCTTAATTCCTCATTATCCTCCTGAAATCACCTTTTCTCTCTCCTTCCTTTAAGGTTGGCAGCTAAACGCGTAAATAAAAAGTACTATAGACAGTACATCTGGAACCTGGATAGTAACCATAAAACTTAGATTTTGAGTCAGAAACCAGTGATATTACTGTCTGTCTCTACAGTCGGGAACACAGCTGTAAGTATAACTGTGAATCCGGAAGCAGTACCTTCGCCCGTAAGTGTCTTCGTGATAACGAACAACAATGGGTGCCCTTTTGGGCTACATCGGTCCCGTTGTCTCCAAGCTCCAGTTGCCAGCGACAGTTACAGTTTGACGTAACTCCATTCGACGGAATCACATGTGAATCCGGCGGAACGCTTTCACTCTCGCGGCCGCCTCTTCGATTGTTATCTAACTAACTGTTATGTTATGAGCACCGCGAATAACACGCTGCACCATATAATAATTGCCTTATTTATGTTTTGGGTAAATGCTTATGTGGGATAAACGTGGACTACGTATACGTAGTTCTCAAAAAACTTATTAGTTAAACGTATTAATATGCAGAATTTTAACTTAGAAGTTAAAAAAATGAAGAATCTTTCAAAAAATACTTCTTACCTTTTCGTTATTAATATCGTCAAACTTTTATTTCAGGATAAGGAGTAGATAGTTATCGACAAAACACTTATGCGAATTTCCAAATTATCCAACTATTTAATTTTATAAACAAGGCATAAGTAGAACAGGATTTTGTCTTGATACTTAAGTATTAATGATTTTTATTTTGGGAGTAGATTAAGTATAGGTATACAACAGTGAATATATTTGAAATACGAAACTTATTAATTTAATTAACACGTCCAGATGGAGCGTAAGGCTTATTAAAATATTATTTGAAACAATAGTTAACTAGACTAACTAGAGCGTCGGTGGCTCAATGGTGTGGACTGTCACCTTCCTACCGGGAGGGATGAGGTTCAAATCCCGCCAAGTACCAATGTGTTTTTGAATTTTCGAAAATATATATACGTTATCCGACGCTGAAGGAAAACATCGTGAGGAAACCTTCATTCACGCCTGCGAAGAGATTCGAAGGTTGTGTGTGAAGTCCAATCCGTTCAATCAGCCCAACTGGACCCACGCGGGTCCAGTGCGTCCATGGGCCCGCGTGGACGACTAAGGCCTAATCACCCTATACGGGTAGGCTTGTGCCCCTCGGTGGGGACGTTTAATGAGCTGATGATGATGATAGTTAACTGAATGTTTGAAAAGTTTATTTGATAATTAAAGTCGCGCTATTGACAATTATTTTCATGTTGATCAACAATAGCTATAATAGGTACCTAGAGTTCACTAATCACTGTACCTCACCCTGGTTAGTTAGTTGTACAAATCTGGTGTTGCACGTTTCCACTTACATCAACAGAAAGTAAAACTTCTTCAATCGCCCATCCATCATAATTTCTAACGTAACATTACTAATACTGGTCTAATTTATTCATTAAAGTTATCATCTATACTAATATTATAAAGCTGAAGAGTTTGTTTGTTTGAACGCGCTAATCTCAGGAACTACTGGTCCGATTTGAAAAATTCTTTCAGTGTTAGATAGCTCATTTATGATATATTTTTCGAGGAAGGCTATAGGCTATATATCATCACGCTACAAGCAATAGAAGCGGAGCAGTAATGAAGAATGTTTCAAAATCTGGGGGGAATTTTTCATACTTGGAGATTCCGCTGCGTACGCTGCGTAAATGGTTAAAGTTTCTCAAAAGTCATGTATGAGAGTATTGCTACCTTTTTAAAGACCTATAAAAAAGTCCGTGACAGCATATGTCTATCTTTTCAGGTTGGCTCCCTATAACATATTTTTTGCTAAAAAAAATTCTAAAATAATGCATCATTTTGCGAAGCTATTTTCATTAATATGATATCAATCCTTATCCAAATAAATACTTTATTTATCACAAGTATTTCATTTTTAACAAAATTGCCCTTTACATCATTCAATTTAAATGAATATCTATGTCTATGAGATATCGCAGTTTTAACTCACCTATATAAACGAAGAGAGCGTTAGGCCAAAGTAACTATTCCACGCGGACGAAGTCGCACGCAAAAGCTAGTCTATCATAAACGTAAGCAACTTCTAATATCGACGTAAGAATCCTCATTGATTACAGAGCACCAGTCGTTCCTTATACGAAACAATACTTTCTAGATCTAGAGCGTCTATTTAGAATGAACATGACATAGAAATACGTCAAGGTATAGATAGTAAAGCGGTTTGACCACCGCCTTTGAAACAGGATCGGACGGGATGTGCCTAGGCTGAAGTACCTTTACCAGTTGCTCACAGATAGGCAAACGACTGTGCTAACGATGGCTGCCTATGGATTTAAACTAATGACAGAGTACCGGCATTTGTGTCATTTGAACGTAACGAATGACGTTCGTACGCTAGTACTACTAAGTGGTCATTTATTATGACTGTGTGTTTAAGTTTGCTTGTATTGTGATATCTTGCTGATTGCAAAATGCTTTTTAACAATGTCAACTCAATACTGTATTAGTTGTTTTATTATCATCGTAATAGTTACAAGGGTGCGCGAGAATATTTAGGGATAGTTAGCCCTCGACTATTTCCCTACATGCGACGTCAAAATAATTAGTAACTTTGAGCAATGCAATCTTTAAGTAAACTCTAAGGTATAGACCTCGTATTACATCGAACCGAATTTTCAGGTCATTCAATAAGATTGCATATGAGGACATTAACAATCGTGTACAAGTGTGGAAAGGCCTGTCTCACCGATGGGACTTGGTAGGCCGATGATGATGAAGCAACCAGGCTTTAACATCGATCGACTGCAGGGATATTGGGCCGTAGCACACTACGCAGGCCCAATACGGATTTGTAGGAGGGTGAAGTATATTATATTAGTAGATATTATTAATATGCAACTAAATAGGTAAGGATTCATTGACGCTCATTTAGTAACTACTCACTTACTTAGGTTACTGTATTAAGTTTAGTATGTTCACCAACTATTAGTTTATTATTAAATAATAAAATTTAAGTTTTTTTTAAATGTGACTTCTTTTGTATTCTTAAATGTGGATTCATTAGGTAGATAATATCAACGAAAAGATGATTAACATAAAATTCCGTAAGAACGTTGCAATTTATTATACGAATAAATTATAAGTTACGACCACGATACTGCTATTCTCGTTTTAATACATATTTAAAAACTTCTAAATCGCCACACTACGTTACAAAATAAGATGAGTGGAGACTAGTGTTGCCAGGTGTACCGATTTGCGCGGGACGTCCCAATTTTCAGAGATCTAAGGATGCGTCCCGAACGGGACGCTAAATGTCCCGATTAATTTAAGAAGAAAAACAGATGTTTTATTAAAAAATATATATTTACGCTACATCATCATCATCATCAGCTCATTAAATGTCCTCACCGAGGGGCACGAGCCTACCCGTATAGGGTGATTAGGCCTTAGTCGTCCACGCGGGCCCAGTGCGGGTTGGACGACTTCACACACAACCTTTAAATCTCTTTGCAGGCGTGCGTGAAGGTTTCCTCTCGATGTTTTCCTTCACTGTAAGAGCGTCGGATAACGTACATATAATTTCAAAAACACATTGGTACGTAGCGGGATTTTAACCTCAACCCTCCCAGTAGGAGGGCGACAGTCCACACCATTGAGCCACCGACGCTCTTAAGGTGCTTATTTATCGACCAAAAAATATCACGTGGCAAACCAATAAAACCTTGGCTGTTTTATTAAATCATAAATCACAACGAAATAGCTCTCTTATTGGGTGTGGGACCGCTACCTCGCACACTTCCTCCGCTTAACAGTCGCCCCACGTATTGGCGAGAAACCACTTGCACATGCATTAACATTCTTGCATCTTACTACAACAGCATAGAGTTTAAATTACAATGAATTTGTGTTGTGTCGCGGCGGGAGATTGATTGATATGGGTACCATGTTGCTCGCTGACCCCATGTGCCTGTGACCTATACAACCTTGATTCGTGTTTTGTGAAAGTCGGGAACGAAGGAATCGGGAGCAGGTTGCTGTATTATCTACCAATTACCTACAATTATTTTCCCGATCGTTGAGTTCGGATTATACATTTATAATCGATAATACGTTCGGATTATACATTTCAAAACATCAAACGTTATTTTGATTCATATGTGCCTCGCTTGATATGTGCCTCCTTAGATTTATTTTGATATATGACAGGAAGATGAGAACCGAAAATTTATAATTTCCTCGGAAATTAATAAATTTCCTAAGAAATTTATAAACCTTCGTAGGATTCTACACTAGAGATAAATTGTATTATTTTGCGGTTCTTGATATCTTCCGGTGACAGATATAAAAGTACTAGCTTTTTAAGTGTTGCTAAAAGAAGTTTAAATAAGATCCCACCAAAAACATTTCATGTAAAAATTTAGCTTACCATAAGGTTTACGCTGAAACAGTCAAGCCATACATATTTACTGATATGTAGAAATTGTTGAAGTAAGGGTCGGTAGGTAGAGATAGGTCGTGTGGATTCAGAAGCTTGGCTCTTCATGATATCTGATATATTTTTCATAAGGCAAACCTTATGTGGTCGTCTTGGTAACCTTTTACATGAAATGTTTTTGTTGGGATTTTAGTTCTTTTTGTAAGTTCCTAGGCCTTTTTAGGTCTTTTTAGGGGTAATTTTATTTTGAAGTACTTGTTAATAGATTTATATTTAGTTACTGTCTACAAATCAATCCTGAGTAAACTTTTATGTCCTAATTCATAAAATTGGTGAAGGTCTCATATAAAACTACACCCCTCCCCCATTTTAGGGGATGGAAGGCGAAAATCATAAGTTTATCATTTTTTTGTCGGTTGTATACGAAACATAGATAACAGATTCAGCTTTCTAGCACTTCAGGAAGTAGCCAAACATTTTGATGTTCATCAGTGTGTTAGTGACGAAATTGGCATGTTTTAGGTATCAACAAAATCGTAAATATTAAGGCTATTCAATTGATACTTTGTGTATTTAATAAGTTTATGATCGACATCATATCCGGAAAATATGAACTATCTGGCACATCGTAACAAATTCTATGCAAGTTCAAAAAACAACGAAACACTTCGAGAAAAGGCAGGTAGTGCGCTTGCCCTTGCGCTTCGCTTGGCACGTCTTGGCAGGGGCACTACCGTGCCTCCAGATAATAAATAATATGAAGTAAAGTACATAGAAGTTAGAGGTTTGGGAATAATACATAATACTTCAGTTCTGATCCCGTTATAATAAAAAAATTACACTTACATACATTTAACAAACATGTCAATATACATAGTTGTTTAACAATCATCATCAGCTTATATACGTCCCCACCGAGGGGCACAAGCTTACCCATAAAGGGTGGGTAGCATAAGCCCGTCCACGCGGCCCAGTGCGAATTGGGCGACTTCAAGCACAACCTTTTAATATCTTCACAGGCGTGCGCTGACAGGTTTCCTTACTATGTTTTCCTTCACCGTAACATTAACAAGTTCACATTTTATTACAGAGGAAATAGTTTTAATTGCTCAATTTTATGATGAGGGCATGAAAAACTAATTTTCTGGCCCTTGTAAATAAATTACATAATGACAGCGTCATCATTAGATTTTCTTAACATAACTTATCTCAGAAGAAACATTGCTGACAGTCATGAGAAAGGAATTGTTTTTGCAAACTGACCGAAAAGTCGTAAACCTCGCATTCCCACGATAAGACACTTAAATGAAGAATTCTCAACGTAACAAACGCTAAACAATCTCATACATCGAGATCTCATTATACAAGCAGACTGACGCCCTGGCCCTTTTCTAGGGCATTCCTAACACCCGTTACTTGACCGTGACCGTGTCGATGAACGATGACTCGTTGTTTTGACTGTCTCCACTTTGACCATACTATATGACAATTCCAATAAACAGTTTACCGTCTTTATGTCAAACGGGGAAGGTTCACAACACTGTAGCAAGCCAGCAAAGGTGTCGTGTCAATAGTTATATCGTCTGGCATCGTGATGTAATGTCTGTGGGAGCAGGGCCCTAATGTAGGTCGTCGATTCCGTTAGTCGGTGCCGAGAACGGGTCCTTACCGTTTAGATGTTGTGCCTAGAATCAGGAACTAAGTCAGCTCGTAAGTGCAGCAAAGTACACGCTGGACACAGATAACGGGCCTGCTAGATAGTATTGGACTATAAACAGATAGTACGGTAAACGCCGTATGTCTTATGCACATTCCATTTAATGGGCAAGATGACCCAAAAATAAAGGTTTTATTTCTACCGTTACATCACTTTTCTTATAATTTATCGATTGAGATCTACGTACAAAGGGAATAGCATTTCACTATTACATCAAAACAATTTGCTGTCTTCAATTAATGTTAACAGTATTATTTTATTTTTGAAAAGCTATATATAATTGTATTTGAATTATATTGTGTACTTCAATCATATCCAGTCAAAACAATCAGATAAGTGTTGTCAAAGTAAGTTTTGGAAGCGCATTGATGCGTGTAAGCAGGAGCCATACATTATCAGTTGGTCAGTCGAGCTTTCGACGCAGTACCAATATAAATTCGACCAACGTTGAAACCCGAGGCCATGTAGTTGGTAAACGCAGACAATTCCCTCGTTCGGAACTAGAAACAAACGTTTATGTTAATCCGCCGCTTCATAGCGCTCCGTTAGAGAGGCTGCGCTGCGCTCTAAGGGATTGTACCGTTACGGAACGTGGAAATGCTCCGCAAAATTATCTCTCTGCTAGGTCAGAAAGCAGATTTTAATATCTCTCTGTTGTGCTTATCAAGAATAAAATTTGTTATACACAAAAGTATAGTCGTCGTAGTTATCAATTATCATAGTCGTGGGAACTTGATGACTACTTTTCATGTAAGTAGCTACTCTACCAACGCAATCATACATTCAATTGAAAACTAATGTTTCTTGATCAGATTTGATTCTATGGAGTTGCCACATTGTTCATTCAAAATTTTATTTTTGTACTTCTTTCTCTACTGTATAATTATTATACAAAAACTTCATGAAATCAGATACTAATACTTTAAAGCTGACTAGTATTGTTGTTTATGCAAATCTCAGCAATTATTGAACCGATTTAGAAAATAATTTGCAGTTGGATAGTCAATTTATCAAGAGCTATGTGTGTATAACACACAAGTCGTGGGCTCTTACATCAAGGGTTCCGGGTATGATCCCCGGGCATTACACACATTTGCGTGCATGAACATGTCTGTTTGTAACAGTCTGGGTGTTTTATGTATAACTAGCTTCTGCGTGCGACTTCGTCCGCATGGAATAGTTACTTTGGCCCAACGCTCTCTTTAACCCGCTCCTTCGTTTATGTAGGTGAGTTGAAATTATATCTCATAAGATATTCATTGAAGTCAAATGAAGTGAATGGTAATTTTGTTTAAAAGTATTTATTTGGATTATTATCATATTTATGAAAACACCTTCGCAAATGATGCATTATTTATGAAAAAAAAATAGCAAAAAATATGTTATGTCCGCGACAACATATGAATATATGTTGTCGCGGACTTTTTTGTAGACCTTTAAAAGGGGAATAATACTCTCATACATGACTATTGCTCGTAGCATGATGATATATGTATAGCCTAATCCTTCCTCGATATATACTAAATAAATAAATATCCACTGACATTCACACAGCGCCATCTTGCCCCAAGTTAAGCGTGAAGCCTGTACTATGGGTACTAAACAACGGATAAACATACTTATATATATTTTTTTGTAAATACATACATATTTTACATAGAAAACACCCAGATCATTACAAACAGACATGTTCATGCACACAAATGTATGTACCCAGGGACGAACCAGGAACCCTTGGCGTTGCAGTCGACCTCTTAACCGCAACACCAAATGGATCGTCTATAAATATAAGCTACCTAACACTGAAAGAATCTTTCAAATCGAACCAGTAGTTCCTGAGATTAGCGCGTTCAAACAAACAAACTCTTCAGCTTATATATTAGTATAGATATGTATGTATTTACAAAAAAATATATTTAGGTATGTTTATCCGTTGTTTAGTATCCATATTACACGCTAATGATTAGTTTAGGAACAAGATGGCGCTGTGTGAAATGTGAATGTCAGTGGATATTTATTAATTTATTCATTTTTTTATAATACCTGTGATCTGCAGTAGGACCTCATTCATTTGTTTTCGTTCGTTGTCGGGATAATGCACCACAAAATAAAATAACACCATTGAAACAAGAGCTTGGGGACTTTACGGCTGCCATAACTATAATTTCCCTTTAAAAAGTAAAAAATAATAAAAGAAACTTAATGTTAAATTCCGCTCCTAATTTTTTCTTTCTTATCTACGATATTTTTCATATCAAGTTCAGTCCCCCAACGTGACGTTTTTTTTTAGAATTATTAATAGATTCTTAGGTACTTTAACATTAAGTTTCTTTTATTATTTTTTACTTTTTAAAGGGAAATTACTTAAGATCTTGTGTCGGGGGTTTTTAAATTTTTAATTTAATTTTTATTTTATACTTTTTATAGGTAGGTTAGGTTAAGTTAGATTTTAGTATATTATAATTTACTTACTACAATTTAGATTCTTGCGAGGGTATAGATTACATTTAAGGTCAAGCTCGTTCGCTATTTTACTTATTAATTACTAGTTTTTCTTTCTTTAAATAGGCTAAAGGTCACATTGTTACTGATCCCAAGTATATTTGCAGTCATTCGGTTACTCTCCCCAGTTTCACTCCTCACAACTTTTAAACGGCTCAACCGATTTTCATCAAACATGTCTAAGAACACTCGCACATAAGTCACCTTTAATACAAAAAACTAAATTGAAATCACTCCATGCGTTCGGGAGTTATGATGCCACAGACAGACAGACACGTCAAACTTATAACACCCCTCTTTTTGCGTCGGGGGTTAATAATAATCACCTAAACCTATATTCTTAAACGGCCGTAGCAGTATGAATCTTGTTTATGGACGAGATTTGAGTTGCGATCTTATTCTTATTGGAGTACAGATTGCTTGATCACAATAATAAATCACTGTCATCGTATTGTTTATCTTGTGTGTAAATGATATATAATCGCATTTTTATAGTGCAATAGCTACCTGGAATATGATTTTCCAATTTTACTTTTTTCCCTCTAAATGCTTATTCAATACAATGCAATATTCAAAACATTGTTATAATCTTCATTAATAGTTAAATAAGTTCTTGTAATAAAATATTGTTTATGTGATTTCGCAGTTACATTTTTATGCCTACAGATAATTTATGTTTGTAATTGAACAACAAAAATTGATGATATCTCCATTACTCGTAATGCGTTCCCAAACAAAGTTGAGAGAAATAAATTTAGCTAAAAGTATTTTAAAAGAAAAATTAAATGTATAGTTAGCTTATTTGCAGTTGGATGAACTCCTTATACGCATATCATTTAAATTGCGTCGGGATGCGACGCGCTCTACAACCAAGGCTTTCCGCTTGTACACATGGTCCTTCGAGACGGATTTACCGCGACATCTGGATTATGCATGGTTCACTGAGTAGTTATTAACCATAGCATTTGTATTATACACAGATAATCTTTATGAACGCCAAGATTTGCGAGGTCTACAAATAAGAGCTTTAAAAAAACTTGGGCTCAGTCACGTTAAGTGGCAGATAAATGACCATCTATTTTTCCTACTGGCGTTATTCATCGCCACTGAACTGGCACGATGTACCTTGAGACTTTTTGTAAACGGAAAAAGCGAACGCTTCTTATAGTTCACTGACTTCCCGTGACGTCACTGTTCATTCCGACTTAGCCACAGACATCCGAATATAGAATTAGACTGGACAAGCCGCCAAGTTTATATGCAGTCCCAGTGTCGCAATTTCTTTTCGGTTCTTACCTGTGAAAAGTTATTATATTTCTTGGTAAATTTACTGATTCATTGCGATGATGGCATGTTACAATTGCACAGGATGGCATTTGGAAAAAAAAACGGTAATTTCTTCTAATATTCGTGCGTCTTGACTCGTCTCACAGAGCGTAAACTGGCAGCCAGTGTATGCTCGTTGAGCTTACATTTGTCGCACTTTAAACGCGGCTTGCCCCATCTCCTGTATTGGGAAATCTGTGGACTTAGCGATACGATAAATTCGTTATTTTCAATACGCATTTGAATACAGGCGTAAATTGATCATAAAGTCATAATCAAGACTGATATATAATATGTAACAAAGTCAAGTCATTGATATATTTGTTTTAGTTTTCTTTTATTATCTGTTAGTACTCACAAAAGTTAATAAATCGCTTCAACTTGAGACATATTTACTTTTGTGAGTACTTACAGATATAATTACATATTTCATTCTAAGGTAAACTCACAACTTTAATATTTCCTTTGGTTATACTTGTGCTATGAAAGAATATAAATTCAAAAAGAGTATTTATTTCAAAACAAGCTTTGTTTTAAAGCTCTGTCAATAATACACATTCCTCATTTAAGTTGCGTTCGGACGTCGAAGCTGGCCTAAAGCATTTTCTAACACATAAACCAACCTGTATCACACCATCGATTCAATAACCCATTATTGTAACTCGAACATAAAGCTTTCGTCGTCCGATTTATTTACTATCTGCGTCGTGCATCCAGCAAGCGCGACATTCAATCTAGAGCCGACTCGATGCACCTTTTGCACGTGTTTTGCGAATCTATCCCAGCCCGGGGGATCAGGGAAAACTGGCTGCACACCAGAACAATGGGGTTCGGCTTGATTACACCTGACTATGAATAGGGTGTGTAAGTTAGCTCGCCTTGTACTTCCGCGAGCATCATGAGAAACAATTTAATGGCCCCCCATTGAAGCGAATGAATAGTTGGAGGATACCGGGCCTGAACTTGGATGTAGACATTATCGCGGACGGTGCCCGACGATAAAACTGGTAGAAAACTGGTAAAAAATTATTACCATACCTGTGAAATTGATCCTTAATAACAAAAATACTTTACCTCGTTATTAGCACTGAACCGATTTTGATAATATCACTTTTAAACGATTTACAATCTGAGTGATAAAATAGAATTTCTATTGTGTCAGCTCCACCAGAGACTTAAAGATCATGAAATGAAAAGTACAAATACGTCATCGTCGAAGACAAAACCATAATTATAAATATAAACAATAAAACCAGATAAGGTTAAATGCTTTTATATTGTTAAAGTTAAGGCGGATCGGAAAAAAGCTGGTTATCAGGTAAGTACATTTTTTTATTCGTGCACGAATTCTTTGATTTACAGTCACAGATGAGTATTTGATTCATATTACGGAGTATGAGTTAGTCTACAAAATTAAGATCAAAATATTAGGTATTCTAAAAAATATTTTTGTACGTCGTGTGGTAAGAAGAAAACGACTAAAAATTAGCAAGTCCACATTACCTCGCATTCATTACACTTACATACTTAGATAACATTTCAACATGATCACAAAATTTAAAGGCATTTTAAAAGACCATTACCCAGACAATCTCAAAAGCTTTCCCGTTCTAGGATGCGGTAATTAATTAGTCCATGATGAACTGATTATGTGGAAATTTGTAAATGTATCCATGAAAACGTCCAGTAGGGTATAAGGTTTGTTTTACCTCGGATATAATATAGCTGTATTCCTAAGTCGCATACCAGCGCGTAGCGTTCTCCTGTCGAGTACCAGCATCACCGTTACGGCGAATGCGTCTTACACTGCACTTATGATTCACATAATATATCATATTAGAGACATAGTTGGTTGTAATTGAAGTAATCTTAAAATAGTAATATTATTTGTGGTTGCGAGCGAATTATCAATGATACCTAAGTTTATGTATGACGATATTAGTACATGCTTTTATGAAAAGTGACTTCCTTTGAAGAAGTTTAAATAACAGTTAACAGGAAACCTATCCACAGGCAGAGGACGCAGGAAGTTCACCGACTAAATAATAATTCATCTCAACGTCGCGTCGAGGGAAAATTTAACTTTAAAATACTTACAGTTCATTTGAAAACAGTATATGTTCTAAACAATTCATAGCACAGTATTGTTTCATTTTAAACTAAATTGCATGGCATTGGAATGCTCAACGGAACCTCTGGGTAATCACGATATAGCCATTACACGTCGATTATCTACAAATACTCCAGTCTAGTATTCTTATGCTGAAGTTATAAAACTAAAAAATGAAAAATAATTGCTTTTTCACTTTTTGTCCATAATAAGAAGAAGTTCGAAAAAAATGTATAGGCAGAACGTTTATTGAAACCGAAACGCGAAGAAAGGATTGCGTCTTGCAATGCAACAAACAAAACAGACTATGTACAATAGGCACTTTCAAACAGCCTCATTGATAAAGAATAGCAACAAATACTTGTGAATCGTGAACATTACATAACCTCAATCAACAAAATTAATGGGACCTATTGAACACAATTGAATGAAAAGCCCGCACGAAGGCACGGCTCTTCACAGTGACCTTGTCTTGTAAACATGCAACTAAATGCAATGTATTTTATTCGCCGTCTTTATTTCAACGCTGTAGAGGCGATGCGTGTACAAAATGTTGGTTATTGTGCATCTTGGTGATTGCATAACACGCGAAAGCGCGCATCCGAGCGCGGCAAAACAAAGTTTATTTTAGTTTTTACTTTACCTAAAATTTTCAAAAATGTTATTTTATTTATATGAAAACGATACACAAACCAAAATGTATGTTTGATGCATGTTTTTTGCGTGTAATATTTTCTTTAAAATTATTTTATAATGTAAATTACTATTATACCAATGACTGGGAGGCTATAATTATACCTATCAATGACAAAAATAATTTCAGACATTAAATAAAAAATTACAGGGCTACATAGCGGATTTAATATTAAGCTTTTTTCAGCGGTAGGTACCTAAATAACTAATATAATGTTGAAACATTTAAGAAAATAATATATTTTTTCTCTGTCTTTAACCTACCGCAGTCCACTGTTGTATATAGGTCTCCCCCATTTTGCAGATATTTTGCTCACAAGTTAACAAAGCTAATACATACATTTTGATCAATACAATGCATTAATCGCCATAATCATTATTTTACTAATTGACCTTTCTAGAATAATCATAGCATAACATATTATTTTACCTCGGACTTTTTTTATGTTATAAGTGTACAGGACGGTCTGGTCGTTCACCTGATGGTAAGTGATACGCCAAAACCATGACTTTTAAATTGTTTTATACATCAAAACGATTTAAAACTAGGGAAATAAATCATGGTTCTAATTACTATATTATCAATGGTGGTCTGCCAGCGAGCGTTGGTGCCGCTTTCATGAACATATCGTATCGAATATCCTGCCCACGTCTCAAATCCGTTAATCTCTGATCTTCGCATGGGGCCGAGAACTTCTTAGGGCATGGTCCGATAAACCCACGATACGTTTTGACGGGATAGTTGCTATTCAATTTCGTATTATCTGCGAATCAGTACTGATGCAAAATTATAAGAATCCAATTTTAAACAAAAGGTATAATATCCTTTTGATTAAAATACACTACATAGTATTCTTATATTTTCATGCTCAGCTATTTTTATGGTGAGACTGCCAAAAGTTGCTATTATTTCCATTTCGCAACAGTATTTTAATCAAAGATAACTCATTTGTTTAGAACGTATATAGTAGGTATGGTGGCATTTGATTATGAATTTGAAAATAAATTCTGATTGCAATTAGTCTAATAGTTTGTCCACAGTATATCCGCTTTATAAGTTTAACCACGCTATTGGACTTCTTAATTTGGATCGAATTTTATATAATAAGAAGTAAAACATCTAAGTACCTTATTTCAATTAACTCTAACAGCAACGTAGATAATAAATACAGTTATATAATATAAGATTATCATTAATACTTTCCAACACAATAGCATTCGTAATGTAGAACATATTCCGGAAATATAATCGCGGACACGACTGAATAAGTCAGATATGTAATTCGCTGGGAATTCAGCGAATAACGTTATTTTAAAGCGAGTCGGTAAGCACGCGCACAAATTACCGCCATATTGTTTTTCACGACTGTAATACTAGGAATTCCGTAATCCGGAAAACAGAATTCATTAAATATATCATCATCATCTCATACACGTCCCATCCGAGGGATACGACCCGTAAAGGTGATTAGGCCTTAGTCGGGGAATGACTGCAAATATACTTGGACTCAAATGGAACCACACTGAAATAAAAATATCGACGATTTCCCCGACTCAAAAACAGTGGTGTTATAAGTTTGACGTGTCTGTCTATATACTTAAATCTAACGTAACCTAACCTACTATAAAAAGTGTGAAATAAAAATTAAATTAAAAATTTAAAAAACCCCCGACACAAGAACTTAAGTAATTTCCCTTTAAAAAGTAAAAAATAATAAAATAAACTTAATGTTAAGTACCTAAGAATCTATTAATAATTCTAAAAAAAACTCGCGTTGGGGACGCTCTTAAACTAACAATTCAAATACAAATAGTCTAATTAAGTAACAGAGATGAACATAAAACAAAATTAAGAGAATAATTCAAAAACTTTCATGAAATTCCTTAAAAAAAAGTCTTGGTAAAAGCTTAAAGAGGTAACATCTTATGAAAAATATCGTAGATAAGAAAGAAATAATTAGGAGCGGTCCCCAATGCGACGTTTTTTTTAGAATTATTAATAGATTCTTAGGTACTTTAACATTAAGTTTCTTTTATTTTTTACTTTTTAAAGGGAAATTACTTAAGTTCTTGTGTCGGGGTTTTTTAATTATGTGGTAAAACTTATTTATAAAGTATTTACTCTGCACTACTTGTGCAGAGTAGGTAAATACCTGTACCTTTATTTCTAGTTGCAATAAAAATAATAATGCGATAAATAATAATTGTCTTTGTGATTTCATAAGGTAAATCTCAAAGATAATGGGTATTTTGAATGCAGCTGCATTATACTCGTATAGAAAGGGGCTCATAAAATATTCTTCAACCATAGTTCATTAAAAACTCCATCGTAATTTCAACATCATGGGTGTTACGTGATGAAAATATGATAATAAAAGAAGTAGCCATGCGTTAGTTACACATTACTTAAAGTGCATAATAGCAATTGGAGCTTTTTAAAATGCATTCCTTGCAAACAAGATGAAGTCAATGCATTGCATACCGGTTAGACTAAGTATTTCTTGTAAAGGAACAAAAAATCACGTAATATGAGATTTAAATTCAAGATGCAACATAGAAAGTAGAATCCAAAAACGATTTTGATCGTTTAGCAAAAGCGTCCACGTAATTTAGCAGCAGTTTGAGAGCGAGTATGCAAATAATTTAGCAATATTTCTGCATATTATGCGTTTGTTACCTAACATGCTTAACATTATCCATATTAAATTGAGAGCTGTTGAACTACTTTTGCGGTTTAAGAATCACACGTTTACGTCTTTATGATGGAAAGTGGAAGCTGTGTATGCTGTGCTGTGTAGATTGTTCAGTTTATAAACCTCCAGATATCTATCTATCTCCATATATATATTTTGGCGACCATTTGGTGTTGGGGTTAAGACGATGGCTGCAACACAAGGGTTCCGGGTTCGATCCCCGGGCAGTACAAACATTTATGTGCATGAACATGTCTGTTTGTAATGGTCTGGGTGTTTTCTATGTATAATATGTATGTATTTACAAAAAAGAATTATATAAGTATGTTTATCCGTTGTTTACCCATAATACAGGCTTAACTTGGGGCTAGATGGCGCTGTGTGAATGTCAGAGGATATTTATTTATTTATTTATCTGAATAGTGAATTTACAGTGTGTTTATTTAAATCAAATTTTGTCGAAGCATTTTAATGAGAATAACCCATATTCAAGTAGTACCGTACCTACACCTATTTATCAAATTCTTTTCGTTTAGCCGAGTTCATGTGTGACATTTCTGTTTGTTCAAACTTCCTTATAGCCGTTAAGCCATACAGTAATAGATCACTCAATGCCTCGGCCAAATTCACATGGTAATTACATACCGTGCAATGTGTGTCACTCGTTTCAAGCATGAAGTCATTATGCGAGCGCCAATGCCCCTGAACTCTTTTTTCCTTTTGTGCAATTAGATGCGAACCGAAAAACTCAATGCAATATTTCTTCCGAATTAACATAAATATTACGATACAGATTGCATACATATAAGGTTTTACTTTCATGTTTGTCAGTAGTTACTTAACACTTTGTAAAACAATGTCGTTGATTTGTCACACTAAGTTAAACAACCTGCCGTAACAGGTGTTTACTAGGTGGTAGACTTGGTACTAAGTCGTCTAGGTAGGCACCGCAGTGCCAGATATCGTCCCGTGAGGGAGATATGATTTAAACTTCTATGTTTCGGGACTGAAACTAATAAAGTTACCGGGTATAAGCAATATAAGACCTAATATCTGTTGTCTCGGTGTCGGACGCAGCATTGATGGATAGTAACTGTTTATCAGTTGTTGGTCTCAATTAATGCCGCTGTCATGGTCAGGCGTAGGTATCACTTACCATCAGGTGAGCGTCATGATAGTTCTGTACACTTTGTAAAATATAAAAATCAGGTAACATTTTCAAGTAATACAGTGTAAGTATTTATTCTGAGCGTTAATCGTATTAGTTGTGATTTGAAATAAATTGTCATTTGTCTAAGCCCCCTGCTGGATTGGTCCCTTTCCCTTTGTAATCATCAGGGGATGCCTTAGGTCAGATGACGTAGTAATAATGCTGCAATGAGGATGCTGAAACTACTGGGTTGCAAGTGGTGCATCCTGCTGAAGGATTGGGCTTCGGTCCACATGCATTGGACCAGCGCGATGGGTTCCAAAAATCTGGACAATCATTAGGGGAATACTTGTCAGCAGTGGACGTTTTTTGACTGCGGTTAGTAAATCACGATGTTTAAAACCATAAGATCGGTCGTGCTTTTTTGTTGAACAGAAGGGAAACGATCATACGGTTCCCGAGTCACCGCTGCCCATAAGCAATTGCAAGATCAGAGATCCAAGAACCGCGTCGCCGGCCCTTTTCAATAATGAACGCTCACATCGTGTTTCACCTTAATATACTTAGCAATAGTTCAAAGAGGCCGCACCTGCTTGGGCGAGGCCTACTAGGTACTTTGAATGGTACAACGTTAACTTGAACATAGTAATGTTTAACTAAACTCACGTACGACTATTGTTTAGACAACCATATAGGTATCTTAGTAAGAGTCGGTTTCGTAAGGCGCATTCAGCCCCATCACAATGGTCGGATGGCAATGATGGGTCGAGTGTAATCGGACACACAACCCGATGCACCGGATCTTTTGCAAGGTTCAGCGTTTGACCTGATTACTTAACGCGTTGAACATTTACAACGGTCTTTATATTAGCTTAATAGGTGCGATATGGAAATTTATTGTGAGTGTGTGTAATTTATTTGTTTAAAGTTTAAATAATACAGATTTAGAATGTGGTCAGAATGCAAAATGATACATATTAATTTCTTCATTATTTAAAAATACACATTTTAAATGTGGTAAGATTTCGGAATGTTACAGTTAATATGCATTACCGTACATATGTAAAATTGTTTTAATAACTAAGCATATCTAGATCAGAGTTGCAACGACACTGTATCACTATAAGGAGATAGGTAAGTATTATCGTAAAAGGTACAGTATACTTTATACTAGATCATGTCAATAGTTCCATTAAATGACGTCCTTAATTGAAACATTAGTTAATAACCCATAAAGGCGGACTTTCGTGTGTTTGAAGACGCCAGAGCCTTTGCTGTTTGACAGTAGGTTGGTAAGTTTTGGTAGTACCTCAAAAATTACGAGGAGGTTAGATTGAAAGCCATCTGCGCTTACCGAAAAAAAAGGGATTACAGGGACACCATGACGGCTAAAATAAATGTAAAATCTTTAGTTAAAAAGAAATACCTAAAACTTATTCTATAATATGTATGATTCTTATATTGTACATTCACAATAAGCTATTAAGCTACTGCAGAAGCTTTGTACGTACCTAATTTAAAAGATTTTCTCTTAGATTATGATACATTTATTACCGGGCCGTGACAACCGACAAAAGTACAATTTCTACCTTAGTACCATCGCCACCATTATTTGGTTCCTACGCATTATCATTAGTTAACCACAATCTACAAGCACGAAGGCTAGCCAAATTGCTTACAAGGTTATTAGATCAAAATAAATTGTTCCATGCTCGGTACAGTACAGCCGAATTATACTTATAACATTAATATACATATATAACTTTAAATTTGTTATTTAAAAAACATTTTTTTGGTTAAAAAACATTGAATATCATGAAGCAATTAGTCACAGTATTAGATATACACAGATTTCCCAATACAGGAGATGGGGCAAGCCGCGTTTTTAAGTGCGACAAATGTAAGCTCAACGAGCATACACTGGCTGCCAGTTTACGCTCTGTGGGAGTCAAGACGCACGAATATTAGAAGAAATTACCGTTTTTTCCCAAAATGCCATCCTGTGCAATTGTAACATGCCATCATCGCAAGGAATCAGTAAATTTACCAAGAAATATAATAACTTTCACAGGTAAGAACCGAAAAGAAATTGCGACACTGGGACTGCCTATAAACTTGGCGGCTTGTCCAGTCTAATTGTATATTCGGATGTCTGTGTAGGTATACAATGGTACAAAATCAAAGACACAGGGCACACTATATCATTATGACATGTGAAATTTTAATGATTCTATCCATTCGACGCGATAGGCAGATTTTGGCGCCACTTTTTGAGTGAGATTGTGTATAGCTTATCAGTACTAGCAGCCAGTTAGTTTATTGTTTAAAGTCCTGTGTTCAGAAAACTTTTCAATTCCCATTAGCAAACATGGTGAAGTGTGTAACGTAGCAAATGTATAATGAACGTAGCAAAACATCAGTAGCTTCCCAGTTCCTGAACGCGGGTGCATGAGTATACGCAATGAGCCATGGTCGCGCCCTCTAGCCCGGAACGGAACTACGCGCCCGCCCGCGACGCTCTGGCATTTCACACGCAATTTTGGTTGCTAAGCACCTACTTATCTCTCTCTTCAACCTTTCGCAGTCCACTGCTGATTTGATCCCAGATTTTGCGCCAGATATCCGGTCCTCCGCTTTTCTCACTCTCCGTCCGATGGACCGACGACTTACGAAAGGTCGCTGGTGGAAGCTGGATGAGAAAAGCGGAGAACCGAGATATCTGGCGCAAAATGGAGAGACCAATGTCCAGCAGTGGACGGCGATAGGTTTGAAGAAAGAGACTATATTTAAGTCAAGATCAATGCTAGAGTCTCGTTTAAGAATGTGGGCCTAATCGTAACAAGAGTTATTTTCAGTCAACACTGACTTGCGTCCGTCATCCGAGACTAGATATTAGATTTATTGTACTTATTAGGTCATTAGCTTCGGTAGCTGGAGTAGATACTCTATAGAAACAAAAACGAATATCTACAAGTCCTACAAAGTTCTATTTCACAAGATGATATCTCTGGCATTGCGGAAAAAAACGATCTCAACACAAAAAACATAAATATTCGGAGAAGCATCAGTTGCCGGAACATTTAGCTATAAAGCAAGTTAAATATACTACTATAAATAGGAACCGACAAGAAACTCGGCAAGGGATAATAACAAAGAACCTTTAATGGACTTTACCGGTAATGAAATCGCTTTGAATTGGTTATTTCCATTTCAATTCAAGTACCTCATTGAAAAGTGATAGAGAAACATAAATAACGGCACTGTTAGGAAATCAGATCTTGGGTTTCTTCGATTATAGATTATCTAGGATGGCTTCTTGTCCGTCCGGGAATTTAGGGTCGAAAGCACCTAGGGCAGGGTTAGAATATATGGTACTATAAGAGTATAATAAATATCCACAGATATTACACAGCGCCATCTAGCCCAAACTAAGCATCAGCCTGTAATAGGGATACTAAAAACGGATAAACATACTTGTATACTATTTTATTATGTAAATACATTAAACAACGGTTAAACATACTTAAATACTTTTTTTGTAAACAAATATATTTATACAAGGAAACCTGGGCATCGATTCTACAAATTCACTTAACACTACGACACTTTGCAACTTTGGTTTCAAATATATTTCTGTCTTCGATTACAATATCTAATATTTAAGCGTCACAACTGTTGCACAACATAACCTGAAATGAACTTTCGATTATGGCGGCAAAATGTTTTGTGCTGAATCGAGAGCCATAGAGTATTTTTTTTTCACTTACTAAAAATCGGTGTAGCGTAACAGACACCCAATAAGTAATAAAGAAGTACTATCTACTTGCTAGTTTTGTGATTAAGCTTCTATTGTTGATATTTGACGCCCTACGTAACTTTCGCCTTTTTCAGTAAACGAAAAACGAAAATGCGGGCTAGAACGTATAGCATAACAATGCCAACTTTCTATGTTCATAAAATCGAAATTGTTTACAGAGTTAGAAAATGTATAGTAGTACAGATAAGTTGATCATCATCAACATGATAAATTGATATTGTATATTAAACACATATTGTTAAAAATACAAAATTAAATGATCCATGACATGAAATCCAGACATGACAGGCGTTGCGAAAGGTCGCCACAGAGCTGAAATAGGAAAGCAGAGGACGGGGATATAAAGATATTTGCGCAGATGTGGGGGCACCTATTCATAGCAGTGGACTGCGAATGTTGAAGAGAAAGACATCATGGAGCCCCGATGAAAATATTGACATGCAAATAAAGGTAACGAATAATAAATGAGTCTTCTATGAAAATATATAGGTATCAAACTATCTACTAATCTCAATCGACATAATTAAATTTGACGTTAGTTTTGATGATATCAGAAAGCTGCTTTTGCGCATTGGAGTAGGAACAGTTCCAGGGTTGTCGTTCGTTCATACTTAAGACAAACATTTATGATGTTTCACTAAATTTTGAACAATATCGAATTAAATTGTCATGGAACAGCTATTACCGTATAATGCTTACAACATTCTTCACGCAAGTGAACAAAGCGTAGAAAAACTTAATATAGATAATTAAGCTTCGTCTATGTAATTACAAGTACGAGCGGAAATCAACTTCTAAGCCCCGACGCGTTACTTGCCTGAACAACGATTTCAAATAAGCCGGTAGTGCTTACATGTGATGTAATTATAACAAAATCTTAAATTAATCAGACGTACCGATGCATGTACTTCCTAAAATTCCTGAAAATTTTCTCAAGGAGGTACTTAAATTTCTCACATATTTCACACAATTGCAATTAATTTAAATAGCAGAACTAATACGAAACGATTGATGATGAACAAAATTTTGTGTTTAATTTTTACCTATATCTAGAATTTAAGCATTACAATAATAACTCAAGTTTGAATAGTAAATGGTTTTCTGCATCCGGCGCAAAGTTAGCATTCGAACAATCCTGTTTCACTTACCATACTTAAGTTATTATAGAAGAATCCTCCGTCTGCCATCGGCGTGTGGCCGCTGCACTCTTATGTCAAACTTCCATAAACATTGGTAACACATTCGCAACTATTATGTGATAAACATTAAAAATGTTCGCGCGGCGGTGTGGCGGTGCGGCGTGCTTTACCGCAGCGTTCGCCTAGAACTGAATGTTTTCTTAGGCACCCTCTATTGGCGGCCAAGCCTCGTTACTACCACCTGTCACTTTAACGGGAGCGGGCGCTGATCGTCCAGCTAGATTTTGCAGGGATTTAATTAGCTATCGATAATGGTAATGGACGAAACAGACGCCAATTAAAAACAACAATTAAAAAACATAGTTTATTCTATTTTTACACATAATTATATTTTCAACATATTTATTTGTAAATTAGATCCTTTTAGTTTGAACAGGTTCTTATGAATTTTATTTGACTAAGTATATGTAAAGTCTAATATAAATAATTATAACTATCTTAATTCGGTAATATAAGATGCTTATTATCAATATTTTAATAAACCTACATAATTGTATGTGATTATATTATTTATAAATGACTAAGTATAGAAGTGAGAATTTAATAATAATGTTTATTACAGAATATAAAACTTCTATGCAGTGTAGTTTTTTATTATTGCCATTTATAGTACTTTTTACCAAGATTGTGGTTTTTAATGTCGATGGTGATTATAAATAAATGTAAGAGGCTTTTATTCAATTTTCAAATATCTTCGACATTATTTTTTTATCAATAAACTATTTGGGTTTAAAATATTAAATGCCTCCCTCTTCCTAGTTATCACTATTATCATAACTTATGCTAAGATATGACATGTCATGTATTATACTTAAATTTACGGATACCAAAGTAGGACATCAAAAGTAAGGCTTTGAACAAAGTAATACTCTAGAATTATTAACATTTAAAATAATCAAATTTATATTCCAGCACCCAAACAAGTTTTTGTTTAATTAAAATAAATTAGTTTTGACAAAACCTAATGAAATAAAATATTTTTATTGATTTATTTTGACTACCACTTTTTTTACATACCCATACATGCCAAACATACATACCATTTTTTTAATGTATTAATGAATGGTTATTCATAATACGTAATGACATTGTTATAAGATTTCGATTTGAAATCATTATTAGATGACGAAACATATAAACAAATAAATATACACTCACATTCCCACATTGCCATCTAACTCCAAGTTAACTTGGAGTTCGATGGCACACTTAAGCGTGAAGCTTAAAATATGGGTAGCAAACAACTGGTAATCACACTTATTAGTGTTTACGTGTAAATACATACATATTATACATAGACACACATAGACCAATACAAACAGATATGGTTATGTACTTACATAAATGTTTGTATCGCCCTGGGATTAAATACACCCTTAGTATAGTTCTAACAAAAAGACAAAATTAGGTTTGAGACAATAATTAAGGCTTTAATTTTAGAGTTACATTTTTTATGTTTTACGAAAAGTATCAGTAAAATGACAAGTATAATTCACTAAATATGTGCTACTTATCTGCATATTGAGTTGAGAATGCTTTATTATTTGTTGGTATATTAATGCAGGATTAATAAATTGTTTACTTAATTAATGGGAGATTTTTTTTCCTGCAAATAATTCGAGATCATAGAAATAATGTTGAATTAATTGGAAATTTAAAAGTAATTTAATATTCATGTCCAATGGATATTAAATTACTATTATGGAATACTAATTACAATAATGGAAGACTAATAGTGATTTTGCCATCTGGTTCCTGAATTTTTGCATATTATGTTCAGATACACTAATTATATGAATTTCTAGTTAATAAACCTTTGATATGATGGGTACTAATACCCTACATTCATTGTATTATGATCAGGAGGTCTACCATCATCTCTTATAACAGTATTACTGTAATATCACTTAGCCTTTTCTGGTACAAAAATGGCAAATATTATCATCATTATAGTCATATTGTTTTAAAAGATGATAATGAGACATTGTGTCTAGCACAAATCCCTGCACCCATAAACTAAAAGTTAACACTAGACCAAATTTCCATTACCTTCTATCAGAATATGTTATTATGAGACACCAAATCCAAACAAAAATCATTACTTAATTTCACCTCTATACATTCATTTTTCCATATATCCTCAAATTTCCAAGGTGACTTAAATATCCTAAACAATTTGAGTATCAGCCTATAATGAAGACTTAAGGTACATTTTGTATTTAAAACAATGAGAAAAAACCCTGCTAATTAAAATTACATACCAAATGAAATTATGTCTCTTCAATATTGGGGTTTTGTGAGAACAGCTGATGGTCATTATAAGTCCGAAGATACTTCTTGGTGGTGCAGTACAGTATTAATCCCCACTTCATCATCATGAATGACCAAACCATTCGGATGATTATACTTGTCTGGACAGGCATTACATCTGAAAAAAATTAAAAGAATGAAATGACTTGACAGGAAATGCAATATTTTATCTGGGAGACCAGAGGGGGGAAGGTTCTATGCATACCTCACATATTGTTTTTAGCTTTTATTATGATCCAAACCAGATGGAATGATCAGGGGCGGATAGTGAATTTGTAGGGCCATGGGCTCCTTTGCAAAATCAATGCTTTATGTTAGTTATAAATATTACTTAAATCAACACAAATATTAGTTGTACAAAAGACATTATTGCTGTGGTATTATTATATAAGCTTTCTTTAAAATATCTTTTGACTATATTTAAATAGATATCCTTCACAAATTTCATAATGTCTAATAAAAAAAATATAACTGCAAGAAAATGGTTTCAAAACTGTGTAAAATAATGTATTTTTTATATTGTATTTTATTTGTATTATCAAACATATCATTGGAATATGTTAATAAACATTGCAAGGCTACTGACTCAATAAGGTTAATAATGACATAGATTCATAATTTCTTATCTCCTGTGATAAACTCAAACATTGTAATATATAAACAATATACAATAACTTAGACCTGCCTTGACAACAATTTAGTTCATATTTAAGCATGAATATATTATTTAAGGCCTCAGAACTAGAGCATGAACTATAATTATTGTAATATTCATATCTCATTGTAAATGAACTATAAGTTTTTATGAGAAATAAATTCTTTAAACCTATATTAATGGGACAAATGAGCTACAGTCTTTAGAATTCCAAAGCCACTCATCAATTTTGTGCTTAAATGTATGCTTAAATCAATCAATCAATTAAATCAATTAAATGTATGCATGTAGAATACTTATGTATTGTATCATTAGTGATAAAATATCCCCAATTTTTTAACCTACATATTGCAGACTCTAGAAATGTAAAGTAGCTGTCATTAAAAAAATATTATTCATTTTTAATTTATTATTTGCTCTATTTATAATTGAGATAGATTAATAGTAATGGATGCATGAGTGAAACTTACCAGTTTTGTAGTAAACTTCCAGAAACACATAGAACAAGGTGAGAGCAGTTCCAGAAACCAATCCGACAATGCCCAAATCACCAATATACTGTAATGCCTTCCGGGAAAAGTTGACATGTAAGGAATCCTTCAGATAGTGGAAGTGCAGCATGAATGCTAGCGTAGCATGGATACCTGTGTTAAATATATTTTTTATTGAAACCATGTATAATCAGGACTTAATTTATTTTCTTGACTATAATGTTAATTCATACAATTGTCAGAAATATAGGTACAAATTACTATACATGTTCATTTGAAATAAAGCAAACGTTATTTATTAGCCCGACGACGATTCTACATAAGATGTATAGTAAAACACATAAGGTATATGGATAAATATAATATTAAAAAAAACCATGATTGTGAATGTTTGAATACATGATAGTCGTCAAATAGCTTAATAATTTAATAACAAGAACATTATTGAGAATACAAAGGAACTTACCGGTCATTAACGCCCACATTGCTGCTTCTATATTTACGTAAATAAAACAAAAACATGTAAACGCTGATATTCCTAATATTGCATATATAGCGCTCAATACAATGTGTATTTTAGTGCGCAACATTGTTGTGTTTTACAACAATAATTAACTAACTTTATACCGTCGTAGTTATTTTCTTAAGAAATTATTACCAATGTCTAGCAGAAGTCGCCGAAACTTTGATGGAATAGAACAAAACAACAGCCTAATTATAATTATGAAGAAAAATTAACATTAGACTTGCTTGACTTGACACTTGACAGTTATAACTTCAAATCAAATCAAATGAAATGTAAGAATATTGCGGAACTATAGAGCGTTCCGATTTGATAGGTACAAATTCGCGGGAGTGTTGAATTTGGAGCTCGGAGATTTGAGAGTGGTCGGTGGCTAATGGACTTAATGAACTGTCGCCCTCCTACCGAGAGGACTGAGGTCCAAATCTCGAAACGTATCAGCGTGTTTTCGAATTTTCGAAAAAATGTACGTAATCCGACGCTGTTACGGTGAAGGAAAACATCGTGAGGAAACCTGCGAAGAGATTCAAAGGTTGTGCGTGAAGTCGTCTAATCCGCGCTGGGCCCGCGTGGACGACTAAAGCCTTTATGGGTAGGCTGGTGCCCCTCGGTGGGGACGTTTAATGGGCTGAGACGTCGGCTCTGATACCAAGGGTTCCGGGTTCGATCCCGGCAGTACAAACATTTGTGTCATACGAAATTAATTATAGTTATATGATCGAAGCTGGTTCTACTTTACTCACCACGCCTGCGCCATCCGACCCACACGCGCGTCACTCAACTCATCATCCCTATTTAATTAACATTATTTTTAAGTATTTTTATATATTTTAATAAGAGTTATTTATGTTCATCACAAAGTGTTTGACATGATTTATTGGGTTAAATGATATATGATTTTTGTATGAATCATATTTGGGGATGTACTTTGAATCATGAGTAAGTACGTTCATTATGAAAAATGCCAATTTTCTTAATTACACTCTGTATATAAAATGCAGGAGTGAATTTGAATTTAATTGAATTGTAGAAATTCGAAAGTATGTTTATACGTTGCTTTGCACCCCCATATTACAGGCTACATGATTAGTTTGTGACTAGTAACGCTGTATGAATGTTAGGGGATATTTTTTCTTATAAGTGGACATTTATAAGAAAAAGGTGTCTAGTTTAGCATGCCACCTATGTGGAAATCTTGGCTCATCATGTTACATTTTGGGTACTCCCTGCAACTGCACTGCTATTTTTACCTTCAAATAGATGAAAAAAAGTCTGCTATGTACCATCGTTTATGTACTGAATGGAAATATGTTAGCTCGCTATGGGATCAAAAATAGATCAGCATTATGCATGCAGGAGTGAATTTGATATTTAATTGAATTGTAGAAATTCGAAGTCTTAATATTTGGCATGATGTTATTGTTGTTATAATTCTAATGTTCATATGGAGGGATGTTGTTATGGATCTATTTTTGGGTACATATAACATAGTATATATTATTTAATCTGTGATATAACACAGCCAGGGTATCGATTCACCCAGTTAGTCTGTCAAATTGCACTTTGCTGGTTTTGGGAAAATCCACTATATCATGGAGGGAGGTCTATATAAATTGACTGCAAGGCTAATATGTAATAAAGACATAAGTAAAAGTCAATACATAGGTGTTTCATATGTTATAATTTTGAACTCTCAACCAAAAATAATTGCACATCATGTTTTTAGGAACTTAACAAATTTAAATATGTACATAAAAATTATAACTGTTACAACAAATTAGACACCAGATATTGTATTTTATCAAGTCTAGTCATTTTCTGTCCAAAAAAGTATGACTAAACCACTATTTACAACCATTAAAAACCAAACTACACTTTAGGATAGGCAGTGTCTTTTAATTTTGACTTAATTAAATACATCAATAGAATATAGGATATTTTAAAAATAATATGATAGTATATTTCTGCTTATATAATATTTTTAACCATGCATAAATCATCTGGAAGGACAAAGTAACAGTAAATAAGTTGCACTTCATATTTATTATATAACATAAACATAAAAGCAATTTCTTTTCTTAACATCAAATGTAATATAACTCATGCATATAAAACGGACTGAAGAGTAATAACAAAATGTATAATATATTAACCATCTTACCTAATCAAATACATATATAATTTAAGTGATCCTCTGTACCAGATACTTTAAAACACTTAGGAAACCTGAAATAGGTTTAAATTAGCAAATATACCCTGATATAAAAAAAACAAATCCTATTTGGATTTGTTTATTTAACACCATATATTTTTTTATGGAGTGCCACCACATACATTAATGAGATTACCTTAAATACAAAAACCTTATCTTAAAATTAAATGTAAGTATGATCAAACTTTTATGTTAAAAATCTGTATTTTGTTTGTTGGCATAACAAAGACAAAAATAGAAATGTGTTATGTAGTAACAGTTTTGTCAAGTGACCCAAATAATTTGGCACTTAATTTTATTTTCTTTATCATTCTAAACGACAATATACTTGGAACAAACTTAACGAAAATCTTTTAGAAGTTTCAAATAATTTGGTTTTATTTTACTGAGTGTTGCTGCATCAATTTCAGCTAGTCTGTGTATCCTCAAGTGACTCTTCATATTACCTCTTTGTGCATAGCCACGGCCGCATATAGGGCATTTGAAGGGAGTCTCTCCAGTGTGAAGGCGCATGTGTTCCTTGAGATAGTCCTCATGGTAAAAGCTAGATCCACAAACCTTGCATTCTGCTGGTCTCAGACCTGTAAATTTAAAGTAATAAATTTTTCTTTTCCAACACCTAAAACAGGTAATCCGATCACTGTCGCCATTGCGGACAAAACGCGTAAACATCTCAGTACACACTTCATGACTAATCATCTCCCTTACGGGACCTTCATTGTGAGTACCTCTAAGTTCGAACAGTCCATATTCGCATTACCGGTACGTACCCTGTCGCTTGTCTCCCCAAACATATACTAGGTTACCTAGCCCACTCTGCAACGCCCTAAGCCGAGATTCGCACCCCACTATGCTCTTCATATATCCGGACTGACTTAGAAGCGCTCTCATACCCTCTCGAATGGAGGTCGCGCGTAGAAACTTGATTCATCTGTTGTGTGTTGTAACTATCCACCCGTCGCTATGCACAACCCCTTATAAACATATCAAAACTTTGCTACGGCGGTAATCAATATGGATTATGTATGGCATGAAGAACAGTCCATGTCTCGAACAAATCAAAGGCTTTCCACAAATACATAGTCCACAAATACCAAGCATAATGGCCAGTAATACTAACCAGTGTATAACTGGCTTTCTGTATAACCTGCTACAGCATATGTATGTGGACTATGGTGCAGAAGCCTTTGCAGAACCCTAAAATTCTATTTAGTTTATTCATTATATTGTAAAGTAATAATATAATTTACCTGTGTGAACTGATCTCTCATGTATCTGAATTGATTTTGCGCATTTGTATGTCTTGTCACAAAATTTACATGCAAACACTTTTTTTGGTAACAAATGCTTATTATGAACATTTTTCTGATGGCTTGATAATTCACCTTTGAATGCAAACCTCCCACCACATGAGGCGCATATGAATTTTTTGTCTGTTTCATGTTTTCTCTTTATATGTCTTTTCAAATAATAGTCAGATACACATATTTTCTGACATTTAGGACAAGGAACGGGACTCTTGAAATGCACATTCCTTTTGTGTACAGATAATTTGTCTTGATTCTTAAATACCTCCCCACAAAGATCACAAAGTTTTGGAGGATCTGCCTTTTTTATTTTTGGTAGTTCTAGTTTGATCTCACGAGGTCTTCTTCCTTGATTTGCTACTCTTTTTATTTTTCGTGCTTTGGAATCATTTTGTGCCAGTTGAGTTGACTTTAAACTGAAACATTAATATTGGAGAATTATTATGATGGCCAGTTTTATATTAATACAATAAGATGTTAAACATAATGATTATATTACTAAAAACCAATAAGAAGCTTATTAGAATCTTTAATTTTATTATATCAAATTTAATATTTTCAATATTACCACCATTTTTCACCAGTCCACTCAAATTCACCTTCCAACAGAGAAGAAGCAATTTTGTTTGTTTTATTTTTGGGTAAACATGTGACCTTTTTAGATGAGCACTTAGTCTTTTTAACAGTAATTTCCTTAGACTCTATTTGTAATTGTAGTGGCTTTATTATTTCAACTGAACCATCATTTTCAATAAAGCATTCATAATCTGCATTTTCTGGTTCTGCTTTGATATTTTCAATTTCAATCTCAATCTCTGAGGGCTCATTATCACTGTAGTTTTCAAATTCCAAATCAATATTTTCTTTTTTAACTATTAGCAAACCGTTTCGAAGTATTTTAGAAGTCTCCTCGTATTTGTTTTTAAAATTCCAAACTGTTTCCAGTGTGTCATTGCACGTATTACAAATATTTCGTGGTAATCCATCCACATCTTCTATCTGAAAAAAGTATATTTCCTGTTAATTCTGAAATCTACCTAGGACACATATTTAAAATTCTGGTTTAATAATAATAGTTCACCTTTTCATTCAAACAGCGAGATAATTTTTCGAATATATTATTGGCATTATTCGTTTTTGAGGCAAATATTGGAATGGAGGCCCCTTCTACCAAACAAATTCTACACAAAGTTATTGTTTTTTCATTATCCATTAGGTACATCTATCTAATGAGAATCATTGGTTTTATAAGTCTTTAACTTCTGCATATTTTGAATGGGGCACTTGTATTAGTTAAATAATAAAAAATATTTTTCTGTGGAATAATTTTTTTATATCGTCAAAATATTTTTGACAGACCGATGTTTTTTTTTCAGAGATGCTTATAATGTTTTTTGGGAACATATTATAGAGTAACTCTATACTCTATGGTACGACACAGTGAAGCAAAAACAATTTATCGTCTCCATGCAAGATCAACATTTTTTGGACGAAGTGACTGGGCTGCCATTGCCAAACGTACGAGGTTCCTCGTAAAAATACGAAATTTATTTATTGTAAAATATGTTCTTCACCAGGAAACCCCCGAATGGCAGATTCTTATTTCATTTTGCTTATGTAATAAGAATAATAATTACTTTTATAAACAAAGTGATGTTTTTTTGTTATTTTTATCATTTATAGGCAGACATTTGACCGCCATCTCGCCTGATGGTAAGTGATGATGCGGCCTACGATAGATCATGCCTGCCTAGAAACAGTCTATTCACTCTTGCCTTGAAGACGGCCAGGTTGTAATGATCGGAGAACACATAAGGAGGGAAAGAATTCCATTCCTTTGCGGTGCGCACTATGAACGAGACACCATAGCGCGCTGTGCGGATAAATGGAATGTCAACCACGTAAGGATGGAACGCTCGCTCGCGTGTTGTATCCCGATGGTGAAAAGGGGCTGGTGGAATTAACTCGTGTAATACCATCGCACACTCCCCGAAATGTAACCTGTAAAAAACTGAGAGTCGTGCAACTCTACGACGATGCTCGAGGCTTTACAGCTTAGCGAAAGTCAGAATAGATCGCCAATTATTAGAAGCAAGCATATTTAACGTTTGTCATCGATTTTTAAACGTTTATTTTATTGTTTCATAATTCATTTTTGCTGCATAATTACCAATGATCGGAGTAGGTAGAGCTTATGTACTTACAATATGTTGAATAATGTGTATACTCTCCGCATTGAATACTCGGACTTTCGCGAGTCCTTCGCGGGAGTCCAAGTATTCAATTCATTTGTTCCTATGATGCGGCAATATCACGAGATTCAACAAAGCGACCACGTCGCGTGTTTGTAAAAGTTTGGCAACATGTTGGTAATATTAAATTTACAGCACATTTGTGCGCTTGCACAGACAAGCGCACATAACCTTTTTTGTAGTTCATTGATATTAAACAAACTATCCATATAAAACATATATAAACAGAATGTCCTTATTAAACTCAATGTTAGAAAAACCTGAATAGCTCTACCTTCTCTAATTTTTGATAACTAAGTACGAGGAATTTCTTTTCGGGGTTGGCAACCCTGCTTTCGAAGTGATCACAAGACCGACCATAGACAATTATTTTATCATCTCTTTCTGTCATCAGGTGATCGGTATTGTGAACTAAAAAGTCCTGAAATAGGGATAAAACGCAAATAAATTCTAATCTAAAATGTCTGGAAAAGATAGATTACCTATTTTCCCATCTCGGGGGTAAGTATTATTAGCTAATTTCATTTAATTGAGAGGATTCTCTAAAGAGAATGATATAATGTTTTGGGTTGGGTTCAAAATTGTTACTATTTTATTCCTGGTTCCAGTGCTCAGATGTTGATAAAAGGTCGTTTGGCTGGTGCCCAGAAAGGACATGGACTCCTGAAAAAGAAGGCTGATGCCTTGCAAGTCAGGTTTCGAATGATCTTGAGCAAAATTATTGAGGTAAATGAAACCTGCTTTTGAGATTTCATTATTTTAGGTTTTGTGTTTATTGATGTTATAAATGTACTTACATAAGTCGCTCAGAAAATCAATATTTTAATTCACGTTGGTTATAATTTATTCATAATTTGTGAAAAAAAATTTGCAGACCAAAACTCTTATGGGTGAGGTGATGAAAGAAGCTGCTTTTTCTTTAGCTGAGGCCAAGTTTACTACAGGCGATTTCAACCAAGTTGTACTGCAGAATGTCACCAAGTCTCAAATTAAGATTCGCTCTAAAAAAGACAATGTTGCTGGTAAGCTGAATTGAACATAGTCCAATAAAGATTAATTGAATTATAATTTAGCCCCTTGAATGTAGCGCATGCATAGGCAATAGATTCATATATTGTTTGTTTTGAGTTTCCACCCATGCTACGTACAACCGCATAGCTCCACCAAGACTGTTGTTGAAAAGCAATAAGAAGCCTAAATTGTTTGTTACTGTTACTGTAGACTGTTATCCCCAGTGAGTTGATAATTTATTTGTTTGGTTAGCACATCTGTTGTCTAAAGTAATTTCTAATAATGATGCTGTACCTCAAGGACTACTTTAATGCTTCTTATTTTGTTTTTTATGTCAGTGCTGCCACTAAGTAGCTTTTTATTCTTTTGAGTTATGGCTTTGTTTTTTTTCATGATTCTACCAACATCAAATAGCTTTTTTAATGGGATATGAATTTTTGATTAATCACAAGGTGTTTTAAATGACTTTTATGAGTTTTAGGGTTTAAAATATTTGAAATTTGTATCAATATATTTGCCTCATATTTGGAGGATGTATTTTGAAACACAAGTAGGTTCTTATTTTTTAAAACCCAATGTTATTGATTTGCCATTCTATAACAAGAATATTTTATAGTTTATATACACCAGTGACATACAATTGATGTTTTCCAACATTTCCAACATACTGATTTGTTTAATTTTACTTATTTCAGGTGTCACTCTCCCTATCTTTGAGTCATACACTGATGGTTCTGACACATACGAGCTGGCGGGTCTTGCTCGTGGTGGACAACAATTGGCCAAGTTGAAGAAGAATTTCCAGAGTGCAGTCAAACTGTTAGTAGAGCTGGCCTCCCTGCAAACCTCATTTGTGACCCTGGATGAGGTCATTAAGATTACAAACAGGCGTGTGAATGCTATTGAGCATGGTAAGTAGATAACTCTGAATTCTAACAAATAAAGATACACATAATATGTCCAAGCCCACTTATGGAGATACAGCTGAATTACAAGACTGGCATCCTGCCAGCATTACAGACTAGAATGGTTATGGGCCAAATTCCCTAAGTTATTCAAAGAGGCTTTGACCAGCAGTGTAATACTATAATGCTTTTTACAATTCAAAACCACTAAATACAATTTAAAAACCTAAAAAATCAATGAGTATACAGTCATTTATTTTTTAGGACCCATTTGGTGTAATGGTCAAGATGGCTACTAGACCAAGGGTTTTGGGTTTGATCCTCAGGCATTACAAACATTTGTGTGCATGAACATGTCTGTTTGTAATTGTCTGCGCGTTCATATGTATTATATATTGAATAAAAAAAAAACCCTTACTACAAGCCTCATATAAATATGGTACTACACAGGCTGTGTGTCAGTGGATATTTATTATTATTATTTTTTATTTTAATAATAAATATCTACTGATATACACACAGCGCCATCTCGTCCCAAACTAAGCATTAAGCCTGTAATATATAAACATACTTATATACTTTTTTGTAAATACATACATATTATACATAAAACACCCAGACCAATACAAATGGACATGTTTTTGCACACAAATGTTTGTACTGTCCAGGGATTGAACCCAGAATCCTTGGCGTAAGAGCCAACATCTCAACCATTACACCAAGTGGTGATAATATAAATATTTTGATATCCCACTTCTCCATTTTCCCAACCAGCCTCCATCGGCGACTTTTCGCAAGTCCTCGGTCCATTGGGCCGAGGGCATCTTATGCTTTGAATAGCGCAAGAATAGAACTTTCCAATGGTTATCTTTTGTGCGACATTGATTTCCAGCCCACTGGTCGCATTATCCAAGATTTTCGGTTAGAACCTTACAAGTTACAAAAAAAGATCCTTTTTGATAATCAAAGTGATATCATAGTGTTGCAATCAAATTGTAATAGTCTTTATTGAATGTATGTCCTTTGACCGCCAATGATGCCTTAAAGTGTCAGACACAATAGTTTTTCTAATGTGTCTCGATTCCCGGTGTTCCATAGGTTTAAATAACATTTCTGCATGTCAAATGAAGTTTTAGTTTTTTACTGAGAGGAATCCAGAAACAAAATCAAGACTGATAAAGTAATGCCATAGAGTTTTCACTCACTAATACTATTGAATTTATTTACAGTAATTATTCCACGTCTGGAGCGCACTCTAGCGTACATCATTTCTGAACTGGACGAACTTGAGCGTGAAGAGTTCTACCGACTGAAGAAGATTCAAGACAAGAAGAAGATCATCAAAGATAAAGCGGAGGCTGTAAGTACTTACCATTCATACACCATTACCTTAGTATTGACACTTAGATAGAAAATAAATTAAGTAGATGCCAATCTCACTCGAGTGTCAGCGACAACAATTTGCTATCGTTCAGTTGAGCAGAATTTTGAAGCCAAATTCGCTGGTTACATGTCATAGTGTTTATGATTTTGTACCCTTTTAATGACGTGTTAGGGTCAAAATTGCAATGAATAATTTTATGTCATAAATTCTCATCATCTCATGGTGATGAGAATTTTATGTCATAAATATTACATGTGTCAAGCGAATCTGACAGTTTTTGGTTGATATTTCTTTGTGATCGTGCATCTAGTTAGTTTATTTATTATTTAAGTATCATCATTAGAATATCAGGTTTATTGATTATCCTATGTATATGGGAATAATACCATACAAATTTTTATCTATGGGAAATTTTATTTACTAACATGGTGTGATGTTATAAATTTAAATCTTTAACTCCGTTGTCAAAGAAGCTTTTATGGTGCGTTATTTATCATTAAGAGCTATGATAAAGCGATAATCATAGCACAAAAAATTTAATCTATGTTGTAATAGGTACAGTATTCTTTTAATTTCAGTTTTATAAATTAAAATTATAGACAATCTGTGTCTTAGGCCCGTATTTTAGAATCGTTGATCTTTACTTAAATAGAGTTTGAAAGGGATGCCGCTATTTATCGTAAATAGCGCTATCCACTTCTGACTCAATTTAAGTAAAGATCAACGTTGAGTCTCGTTCTAGAATACGGGCCAAAGTTTTGTTAAGACTTCTTTTTGTTTACATTTTCGTGATCATTAAATTTACGCATCGAAAGGCACTCAACGTCAAATGGTAATGCATGTATATGATGTATTCAATTGTATGCTTATTGGTAGAATTAATTATTTTTATCTCTAGATTTTAGCTACAACAGCTAAAATTGTCACACATTTTTTTATTTACGTAACAATTCGAACAGTCAAATGCTTCTTTGAGTTATTTTTTTATAATTATATTTTGTATGCCATTGATAATATGTCAGAACCACGAGCGGTGATGGGTATATGTGTCATACAACGAGGGTTTGAGCGGTGTCGCGCTTATCGGCTTTGTTGTATTCCAGAAAAAGGCCGCACAACGGTTGGCCGAGTGTGACGTGCGCGATATCGCCAACCTCCTCGATGAGGGCGATGAGGACCTCCTGTTCTAGACTTAGGCCGGGTGCCGTCGGGGTAGGTACCGCCCGGCCCCCCCACCTCTGGGATATTGGCGATGTTTTTTTTAAACTATAGGGGGGGATATCAGCCTGTGATAAATGCCATAACGCTAAATATTTTTAAATGCAAACCAGAGAGAGAGAATATTTTTAAATAGAAACGCGCCGGCTCTTTCAATGGTTATACTTTTCTAGGCAGCAGGACTAGATGTGTAAAAAATTTAAGATTACTGCACATTTTGAATGCTGCCTGTTATAATTTGATCTTATTAAGTAGACAGATATTATGAATCGTATATAGTAGAATCTTCGTTAATTCAAATTCATAAAAAATAGATTTTAAAACATTTGAAATGATGAATTAATATTGTTTTCTATACACATGACAACGGGTTATAGCGTATTAATTTTATTATATTACGACGCTACGGAACCGTGGAGCTCATTATTAAAAATATCATAAACTTTTAATACCTCATATTTATTTTTTTGAATTAAAACTGCAGTATTGTCATGTTTTTTATATGGTAATGGCTTCCATAGCATACAATGTAAAGCTTTAGCAGTTTCATAGTTTAGATACTATGATAATAGTTACATAGTTTACACACTATGATAATAGTTCATATAATAGTAAACTAAACATCCGCCACAATATCAAAGCTGGTAGCGGGCGTCGGCCGGGTGGTTTTGTTCCCAGTCCATGCTTCCGGGGCTTGCTCCGCCACTCAATCACTTCTTTAACCTTGTGCCGTTTGCACGTCACGCACTTTTTACATCATCAGAATCATCGACATCACCGTGTCGTCTGGGTTTCAGGTTCCATAGTGACATCATTTGCCGAGTTTCTAACTTATTTTTAGTACTAAAATCATAACAGGGATTTTTACTAACAAGATTTAAGTCTTTTGCATTTATTTCGATTTGATTAATATTTGTTGCTTTTGTTTTTTTTGTTAACATGAGTTTTACCGTTTTATAAAGGGTTAAATATTGTTTACCCTTGATTTTTGAATATATCAATAATTACAGTACCCAATGAGTGAATTTCGGAAATTAATAAATATGCATTTTTAATTTGTTTTGAATAACTTTTGCCAGAGATCTTAAATATACAATGTTTTATTGTGATTTATTTACTCATATGTTTAAAGACATTAAAATACTAATATAAAAATTATGATTTCGCACAACTTTTTAATATACAGAACGAAAAACTTGTAAATTCTTTTTGATATTTCAGAAAAAAGCCGCATTGAAGGCTGCAGGATTGGACTTGGGCGACGGTACCACCAATCTCCTCGACGACACCGAAAACGACATCTTGTTCTAAACCGTTTGCTCCTTGTAGTGTCACCTAGCCCTTTCGTAGATGTGCAGTCAAGTCACTAACATAACCTAAGGTCGATGCGGGCTTTGCGGTAATTTTAATTAAAATGAATCTGCTTTCATTATATGCACAATTACAGATAAGTCGTTAGAATTTATATAAAGCTATAAAAGAAAAAACTTGACATGCTATTCTAACCTCAAATTATTGCCATTTACCCGCATCTTTTTTTGGCCGCTTTAAATGTTAATGGCAACATTATGAAAATGAAAATGAAGTGTTTATTCAGTTTAGGTTCTTACAGAACACTTATGTCAAATGAAGCTACCACTAAGTTTGCTAAATGGTGTAGCGGAAATCTGGCACATCTCTGATATTATGTCATCGACTCATTGTCATAATATTTGTTGTGTATTTATCAAACACAAGTTAAATAAATAAAATTGTTATGTAACTCGAGATATTATAGTCTAATCAGTTTTATCCAGATTTTTCTTGCGGCGCGATTTTTTTTTTGATAATTTATTTTACTTGCAATTTTTTGTGTATAAATCAATTAATATACTTGACTGCATAGAAGTAGGTATACAGTGTTCAGTACTTTGTAAATACTGTATTGTTGTCATTGTTAAAGTGTTACGGTTATTAAGCGCTTGGATAATGAACCTTATCTTATTGTATCACGGTATTTAGTGCAATGGTATTATATTAGTATTTTCAATTGGGCCTAACAGATGTTCTGCTAAGGCAACGTATGAAAGCATTCCACCATATTTCGTTTACAGTAAGAGGGAATTAAATCAATGAACTGTATGATGCATAAGTCCTGTATAAGTACACCCGAAATGTTTTAGTTTTGTTTTTGAAATGTTGTTTGGTATATAACAGTATATTTAAGTAAGCATCATGTAAATACAAGTTTGTGAAGCGAAATATTAAATATTATAATTATTATTGAATATGTATTTGATTTTTTAATATATACCCAAACTTGACAGATAATATTACAGGAGGTACCTATAATTATTGAGTGTACTTGTGTTGTCTATGGTCCTTGCTTAGTGGCGTGCACAGAGGTTATGAGTAGGGTATGCAAAGTAAGTATCGCAAAAACAAATAATTAACATTTTTGTCAAATTGAGTGCAGTTGATGATATCAGATCGCCTATGGTTTCAAATCCATAGAAGAAAATGGGCGATTAAGTGGAAATCATTTAATATGTTGGCGATTTTCCGGGTTATCTGGACGCACAGGGTATGCACTGCTTATTTGCATATATGGAGTGCTCACCACTGTCTTTGCTTCAACCTGGGCGTTTTGATAAAATGTATTTTAAATTATATAGGTATTGTAAGGTTTCGTCTTGAAGTCTCAAGTGACATTCTTGAAAAAATATTTTATCTATACCACCGCGTATAGAGCGTCGGTGGCTCAGTGGAGTGGACTGCCGCCTTCCTACCGGGAGGGCTGAGGTTCAAATCCCGACACGTACCAATGTATTTTCGAATTTTCGAAAATATATACGTTATCCGACGCTCTTACGGTGAAGGAAAACATCGTGAGGAAACCTTCATGCACGCCTGCGAAGAGATTCGAAGGTTGTGTGTGAAGTCGTCCAATCCGCACTGGGCCCGCGTGGACGACTAAGGCCTAATCACCCTATACGGGTAGGCTCGTGCCCTCGGTGGGGACGTTTAATGAGCTGATGATGATGATGATACCACCGAAATATATTATATACCTAAAGGTACAACCGACGACGACTACCCAGTGTTTAAGTTGTTTACACAAGTACTTAGAGATGCCTAGTTTTGTACTAGCTTTAAACAATTTTTAAAACGTATTCATGGTATGATAAAGGATTGTCATAATCTGTACGCTTGGAAGGCGGGAAATAGGTAGATAATGAACAGGCGTTTGGAAGATGAAGTTTGTTTGAATATTTCGATATTTTGTTGAACCATTCTGCCGAGTTCAATAGCACTTGTCCTAACAATTAAGAGAAAAATGCAAACGTATTCACCTAATTTTATAGCCGTGTCAGTTATCATCATCATCAGCTCATTACGTTTACGTCCCTCCGAGAAGCACGAGCCAACCCGTAAAGTGTGATCCTTAGTCAGCCACACGGGCCTTCACCATACAACATACATATAATTTCGGAAATTCGAAAAGACATTAGTACTTTGCGGGATTTGAACCTGCACCCTCCAAATAGGAAGACAACAGTCCACTCCTATGGGCCACCGACGCTCTTCACGCTATCTGCTTAGGACGTTTTAAATAAAACCCTATGTTGCGCTTCAGTATCGGTTGTATGTCATATCTCCCTTCAATCATACAGTCCTACCGAACATGTCTCCCCCATAGCCATTTGCTACCCATGAGGTAACCGCATAGTCAAGTCACTTTGTTTTTTTCACGTCGGTTCCAGTTACACTCAGAAGGTAGTCGTTAAACCATATTGCATTGGGTCTGAGTGAGTTAAGCAAGATTATACAAGGGCAAGTCAAAGAGAACACTTCGTAGATACCTTACCAAATATAAGAAAGCTCAGTCTATGAAATTAATAACTAAAATAAAGTACAGAAAATGGAACGGTCCAATATGGCCTCAAGCACTTGTAATAGTAACTCAATCTTTCACGATCTTGCAAAAAGCGACACTGCAATTTGTTATCTTATCAACGTTTTCTTAATGTTGGCGATAAGAAATATTTATTTCCACGTTTTTTAGTAGGCCGAAATCTACAGCGCATCGGAGCATAGCACCAATAGATTTCCCGGTCCGGCTAGGATCATCAATGACCTTGTAACGTCTCTTTAGGAAGTTGATCACCCTGCGGGACGTGACCCCCTGGTTGGAGGGGATCTTGTGAAAAGCCCATAACAGAATAGCAGCTGGTATGGACCTGCGCAATCCCACTTTTATCCTGTTGTAGGTGTGGTGTGTTGTAGTCCTTTTGCTGTTAACTGTTGTTTCCGAGCAGGAGCAATCGCAAGGGCCGGTACTACTGGCCGATCGGGATCTTATGTATTTCATTTTTTTACGCTAAATTGACTTTTTATTTTTTGATGTAAAACTTTATCAAAATTTTGTTACTGTGATTTTTTTACAATTTTTAGATAAATGTTTCCGAAGATTGAATAGTGACAATTGGGAGTGAGCCTCTGCCAGGTGCCAGCTAGGTAACCATACGTCAGTTACACTGTCATTTTCTTTCGATGAGTAAAGAGGCTTAAGTTTAGGACATACTGAATTTATATAAGATATAATATAGGTATCTTATGCAACACCGTTATATAACTGGAAGATCTGGGACTGGATTGTTTTCTTCGTCCTAATTCCGAAGAAACAACGGGTGCGTTGACTCGACATGAGCAACAAGAGACGTTTGACGCCAGCTTTCGGTGACGCCAGGGTACCACTGCGGAATGGATCCGGATTAAGCCTGCCCATTCGTTGTCGCCACTCTTAGAAGAATGACGCCCTCAAAGCTTTTGGTAATTCTCGTTTCGTCTAGATTACCAATCTATGTGAGACCGAAGCTCTAACTTTAGATGCCAATATTCCTCATTCGATTGTCGAAACGAATTACACGCACATTTCATTATCAAGTATTCACATTATTTGGCCAAATTGGTCGACTAGTCGCCAAACCGATCCGACGACGGGCTAAAATTCGGGCGGTGACCTGGGTGAATTATTGCATCTTCATTTACTATGACGCCGGCGTATTTTGCAGATGAATGCGGAACAAGCTATCTTGAGTGCCGCCCGTCTTGCTCATCTGTGGGTTAAATCTAAATGTTAGGTCTTGTATTCAGGATGTGAAGACAAAAACAGTATTGGATATTTTATTAGTTTTTCCAAGTCACTGATTTCTAAAAAATATTTCATCATCATCATCAGCTCATTAAACGTCTCCACCGAGGGGCACGAGCCTACCCGAATAGGGTGAAAAAATATTCACCTACATTTTTTGGCTGTTTCAAGTAAGTAAGTAAGTAAATACTTATACAGATAAAACATAACATAATAAAATACAGTAAATCACAAAAAAAAAACATATATGACCTTTTATTCTTTTACATTAAAATAATAAACAAATAAATTTTCCGTCGGTATCAGTACATTATAGTATCAGTATGCATGAATATTATCAATGCCGGATTAAGACTACTCGGGGCCCTAAGCAATCCACACTTGTGGGGCCCCCCTGTCAGTATGTCAACAGGAATTAGTAGCATAGCGCAGTAGTTGACAACATAGGTAATGATTTTTCACTTTGTGAGTGTTAGTTTTGTCAGTTAGGTTAAGGACATTGCAGGCTATATCACCTGTTTCTCCTAAAAGAAAGACAATTCCGTGCTTCGGAGGGCACGTTTAGCCGTCGGTCCCGGCCGCCTTCGAATTGTCGTTAATCAAAAACCGCGTCAATACCGTGAAGCGGTTTCAAAACTCTGAAACAGGGACTTGTGTGGGGTCAGTCCACTCGCTAAGAAAAAGAACAAGAATTTGTCTTTAAAAAAACCTACACGATTAAAAAACAAGAGTAAATACTCGAATCCGCGCACTGCGAAAAAAACGCAAGTCGATTTTGCATGCAATTATTTTTCACCGAACATAATGGCAGTGCGCGCATAGGTTACTATTGAAAAACATTAGTATTTTTGTAAAATAAGATGAAAATTATTAAACGTACCTTGGAAGTGGAGTAGGTGCCACAAAAACAAAAACTAAAGTACCTATATTTAATTATTTACAAAAAAAATGCGCCTTGCGGCTTTTTCGGGCATTCACTGATGATGATTTTCCAGTAAACCTTCTGTTCATTTTTTTTGTGCTTCGTCGGGGCCCCCCTGGACGTGGGGCCCTAAGCTAGTGCTTAATTTGCTTAAGGGTTAATCCAGGACTGAATATTATGCTGGTACAATATAATAGAAATACTTATTTTTAAAAATGATTTGGTATTCAAGCATATAGCGCGACTGATGCTAAGTAGCTTCTTTCGAAAACACATTGGTACGCCTCCGGATTTTAACCTCAGCCCTCCCAGTAAGAGGGCAACAGTACCACACCATTGAGCTACCGATGCTCAAGATAGAGTATTACTTATAGATAGAGTATTACTATATAAATAGGGATGAAATCATTTTTTTTGTGCTATTGAATCGATGGACCGCTTAGTAATTGAAATATTGGTAAAATTATGACCGTTAACATTTAAAAGAAGCTTCCCAATTCTAAAAACACATTAATGGATTTTCCGCTGAAAAACGCTTTATACAAATGGGTACTTAATTATGACGTCACACCTTTGTTGTTAGAATGCAGTTTATGAATTTTGTACTACAAATATATTAAATGTAGCGTTTATTAATATGGTTTCATAGCAAAAGTTGCTATAAATTGAGTGTGTTATCGTTTGGTTTTAATTTTTTTGCCAATTAAAGTACTTTAAAAACGGACGTGCCCACCTTAATAAAATTCATAGAACATAAGTTTTCGAGCTGAGAGTTAGCACATAGTTAGTTTTGACCTAGATTTGTAATAATATGAAATACATTTATGGACCCAATCATCATGCCTATTCTTAATCAAATATATTTTCATAGTCAGTTTAATGATCATTCAGACCTGACGTCACCCAATGTCGTCGTTTTCAATAGCCGTTCCAAAGAACAAAATTATCTTTTCAGACAGTAACATAATTCAGCCTGCAGACCTATTTTCTAATTGACTGCTTCTCTTGGCCTCAGTCGACGGCCTTTACTGCTCCACTGGCAATCGGCAGGCTCTTAGTGACCTAACCGATCAGGGAAAAATTAACTATCTATGTGCAATTATTTTTCATTTTCGTTCAATCCTAGGACCAAGCAGCTAACAAAAACATAGCAAGAACTATTACGTCATCCTCATCATCACGATTTATTGATGATGTACCAAACACTTAATTTGTTTGGCGTTCATAACAATATTTTATAATTGTACTGCTTAAAATATAGTTAATACGATTATGATCTGCATGATGTGGAGTGCCTTCATTTTTGTTGGTTTCAATCATTTATTTCACAATTTGAGAGCAAAAATAAAAACTTGAACTCCTGTAAAAAACCCAAGGAGAAAAACACTGAGTACGAAACAGCCGTCGTCCAATCCCTATAGCTACGATTTATTGGTTCGTTTTTGTGGGGTTGCTTGAATTTGATCCCCCATTAAAAAGTAGGTACTCTCATCTCTTTAGATTGCGACAGTTTTTATTAAATTGAATTTGTGTTGTGACTTTATTATTACATATTAAGATATGTTTAACAAAAAAAAAATTGATGGCTCATTGGTGTGGACTTTTGCCTTCCGATCTGGAGAGCCCAGGTTTAAATATCGCCACGTGTCTATGAGTTTTGGAATTTTCGAAATCGCTCATACGGTGAAGGAAGACATCGTGAGGAAACCTGCGTAGGCCTGCGAAGAGCTTCAAAGGTAGTGCGTGAAGTCGGCCAATCCGCACTGGGCCGTCGTGAATGACTAAGGCCTATACACCTGTACGTATAGGTTCGTGCCCTTCGGTAAGGACGTTTAATGATGATCTGATGATGAAGATAGTTAGTTAGATAATAAGTATTTTTGATATTTCAAGTTTTACCGACAATAACCTCCAAGATTAGTTTCTGTAAAACTTGAAACGTTTTTAAGCGAAAATATAGTACTTAATATCTTAAAAAAATATTGAGGTTTTGTTGCTGTTTTCAGTTAGTTACCTCCATATCTGTAAGTGCCTATATAAACACGCACAACCTTACGCAGGTTTCCTCACGATATCTTCCTTCACCGTATTTTTAATTAATTTGTTGTTGAGAATTACTATATTTGTACTTAGCTTTAAAATGCACACTGAAACTAATTACGCAAGAGAAACACTAAAAGTAAATTTGAATAAATAAAATAAATAGCGAACTTGTCTGTATTATCTTTATAAATATTATATTTTATTTGGGTTTGTCTATGATTGATTAATAACAAAGCGTAAACGTCTCACATCAACATTACACATAAACTATTGTGTCTGTGACAATTATTACAGTTCACAGTTGATTTCGCACATGATTTGCGTTTCACGGTATGCAATCGCATATGTTGCAGTGCATATTGAGCGAGACCAGTATTGGCATAGGTGGCTCATATTTTATTGCTTATCATTAACTTGGCTGTAAGATTTATTATTACATATTATTTTGAGAATAAAACCTCTTGCTTCATCAGGAGCAGTGGCATGCACAGAGATTATGAGTAGGGTATGCAAAGTGAGTGACACTAATTGCAAAAACAATAAATAATTTGTATTCTTGTTAAATTGTGTGTTAAGTATTGTTTATGACAGCAGATCACCTATGGTTTCAAATCTGTAGAGGAAAATGGGAGAATAAGTGGAAATCATTTTATATGTTGGCGATTTTCCGGCTTGTCTAGTCGCCACTGTAGGAATCTAATATTTCCATTGTCGAATGAATGTCTTTCCTAATGCCTCTCACCTTTTGAGGACCGATCTTTAGAAGACAACGTCTTAGGGCCACCTGCTAGCTTAACCAGGTCATCGGTGCGTCAGGTGGGGGGTCAGTCTTTAAGTACTTTTTTCTTTAATTCGATTCGAAATAAATAAATTACTCGACACTGAATAGGAGCCCACTCAGCAATAACAGTTCAAATCAGTCAAAATGATATCAGTTCAAAATGATATCTATAGTTGAAAGTTAGTACCCATATCATAAAATGGTTTAAATTAGAATCAAAGTATTATGCTTCCCTACCTATTAGACTTAGGTACTCTATGAGAAAATGTGTCAAGAAAGGAAACCGTTCACGAAGGGGTGTTTCTTGGGGAAGGGTGATCTAGGGGGTTGGGGTAGTTTGGAGTGTTGTTCCCTGTAAACGTCATGGGTGATCACCGCTGGAATTAAGCTGGAGATAGATTTGAGATGGCAAACGAGAATTAAAACTTGATTTATTTGATAAGACTTCATTATTAAGGAAATGTCACAGTATACCTTTTTGTTGATTGAGTTAGAGGTTAAATTGTAATTTTTCATGTCTTTATTTTAGCAATGAAATCTGACGCTAATCTTAATTAAAATTATCTGACCCTTATCGTTAAAGCTAGTTCAATCACAGATTTATTGTATTCTTAGGTACATCGTAGGTATGTGAAAAGTTAACAACATAGAATTAATAAGTAATTTTAAACCACTGGATTAAATTTACTATTATAAAAATTTGCGTGCTAAACGTCTAGCTAGACTAAACAACGGACTCACTCAGAATAAACCAGCGGACCCTGACGCTCAGTGAGCCCGATTCAACTATTTCTATTGCCATAACAGTTATGTCCCAGTGGGACAAGAGTCAGTCTAGTAGTTAAATTACTGGGTAATGTAACTTATTTTATTTACTTTTATGCACTCAGTGATACAAAAGAAAAATTGCACGTTCAGATTTATACCAAGGCACTGCTTATTTTATTCTGAAATATCTTCCAGTAGGCCCAAATTAGAAACGGCCGACAGTGTGCACATAATAACAAATATTCGCAGTACGTATTTCTGTCACTAGTTGCCCGTTCCTATTATAAGATCCTAGGGTAATAAAGGATAAGATTTTTATAAGGGATAACTTGACCTCCTTAAAGAAATGCAGACAAACTAAGTAAGTACGTTATTCGTATGGTCAATCACCATCTTTCTAAGATCATACTCTAAACAGCCAGAAAACGTCAACGGATCATCGGCACTTCGAAGATCAATGCAGCTCTATCAAGCACCTTTTTAAAATTGGATCTAAAGACATATGCAAAGCATGCATAAAGGCTGATGAAATAATGACCCATGTCCTGCCGAAGTGCAGTGTAGTGGCTGAATACCGGGAGTCAATAACCCTCGAACAGGCCTTATATCAAAGCTCTGGGCCATTTCTTGGTGCAGCTGGAGTAATCTCGCCTTGATCCAACCGATGCAACATGGGCTCTTAGTCGTCGAGTTGCGAAGACCGCGTGTACGACGACTAAGGAGAGTATTATACATTTATTTTCGACAAAAAGAAGGAAAGATGGCTCCTGTTAATCTTTTATCGGTATTAGAAAAAATTTTAAAGTATACCTACAACATCGTGCCATAAACGTTACCGTTACTGAACGAAGCCGGTTATTAAGTACGTGATACGAAAATTGCGATGTAATTTAGGCTTAGTTATTACAAGTTCACCTCAAATGGGATTTTACATGCGTAAGAAAATTCGGTTGGTTAGCTTGATATTATGAGCTTTTCATGTTCGTTGTTTATGTTCAGTTGTAAATTGTGTACCCATACTTATCCTATAGCTCTACATAGAATTGTATTTATTGACTTCAATGATAAAACTGTGTTATATTGTTCGATTCAGGTCTATTATAGTTCAAGTAATTGTTCCGAAATTAAGAGATTTTCCGCAGAAAAACAGTTACCAGAAAGCGCTGGCTCTGAACATTTGGCACCGTACAGCCTCCGCTTTCTCCTGACCTCCAAAGGGCTTTGTACAATGGCGTCTTAAAAAAGAATGGGCACGATAATTTAAAAACTTCACCCCGTGTTGATTAAAAATTAATAGAAGATCGGACGTATCGACCGTGTGGTTCGTAATTTGCAACTGGGCGACGAGATGTTGTATTGATTCAATTTATAAGTTAAAGTTAAAATAAATTTAAAGTGTCACTAACCAAAAATAAAAAAGTCAAATGACATATAATGGCAATTCAATATACTGCCTTACTAAGTGATTTTTTTAAGTTATCAATAAAAATATAAATTAAATAAATTTTGTAATAAAAGCTTGTCTGAATTTTTTTTCACAACATATGAAACACGCTAGCATTTCTGAAGCTCATTATTAAACGGGTCCTTACGCTATCTATGGGTACCTTCATTTCTACAACTCCCTAGCAATTAGGTGTTGTTTCATCCCACATTCTGTTACGCTAAATAATTATTAATTGAATTCGTTCGATCTTTGATCAACGGTTATTTAAAAATAATAACAATGTTTCATTCAGATTAAATATATTTGAATGCAATTTTAAAGATCTAGGAAAATTTAGATGAGTTTTCTTTAAAGTTTGTCTAAATTCAATACGAGTAAATTCTTTCTATAAGTAAATTAATAAATATCAATTCATTTCAATTGTACGCTCCTATTGTGTTACTTTGCGAAATATGAATCTTTTGAGGAACGTGAATAAAAAAATAAAAGTTTAGCTTACCTTTATCCCTCACTGGAGAGAATTGGTATTTCGGTTGAAACAAAAATTCATAAAGCACATTACAAAATGTATGGCATTTCAATACTTCAAACTATAGTTTGATTATCGGAATGAAGAAGAATACAGAATACAATTTTCTTTGGAAAGCGCTTGACAGGTAGTGAAAAGTAGCTCAGTAATTTAGTTAACATCGACCTATAAACTATAGTTAACATCCTAATAACATTCTTCAAGTACTGTTCAAGAAGATTCAATACTCTTATCTAGTTGGTACCGTTAAATACTAAAATGACGTAAGTTTAATGATAGATGGCGTTGTGTTTTGTAGTAAAGTATTTGACATCAACTTTAACACTTAATAATAATAAAGATTTAATTAGTGTGACTAAATTGTTGTATATGAACTTGCAATCAGCCCGCGGCTGCATTTGCATGTTTGTACATTTCATGTCAACAAAATATCAACCTACTCATCTCGTTTGCTATTTGTAAATAAGTTAAAAATACATTATGTTGTAAACAGATTACAAAATCCATGTTTAGCTTAGTAAACTTCTGAAATATGTTACTTACTGCAAATTGTATTGGAAATTTAAATTAAAGGTTACATTATGAAGTTGTATGCTAATAGGTATCTCTTTTATTAGTAGGTAATTAAATGAGCAAAGCTGCTAAGTTATTGCGTCTGGTCACAGATTTCCCAATACAATATTCGGATGTCTGTGCGTCTGGTATTCGAATTTAAAAATATTGTACATTGTAGCCTATATCTTGTTTTGTCTATACGATTAGTCGACGTCAACACAGAAACTACTAAGCAATGCCCTTTCGTCATTGATAAAATATTGTTTTATATGCAATCAAGAGTCAATAACTCATAAATGAAAGCACGCTCCTTTCTTAATTCGACATTTTCAAAAGAATAAAATCTGGCGAATATACCAAACGAAAAAATCTTTGCATGTATTATTATGAAATACAACATTCTAATCTTGCATTATGGATCATTTTACATTGCACAAAGAGTAATAATTACTCTTCCTCTGCGGCGTAGTCATTTTACGCAACAGTAAACTAGATGGCGTTACTTGTTCTATGATAGAGACGCTCTGCATTTTGATACATGCATTGTAAAATATGGATCTCTAACAATAAAAAACTCGTAAGTTGAATTGAAAAGAGCGACCAATGATATTAATTCAATTCTACTTTATTTCCGAACCGGGTAGTTTCATCATATATATAAATAATAATATAACTTGACCATGGAATTAATAATAATAATATTTATGTGGACTTGGCGATTGTAATAAATTATTGTAAAGTTGTGTTGGTAAATGACAAAACTCTGTAACCACTGATATAAAAAGTTTACAAGAGTAACTCGTTTCTTTTCGGCTCTTCTCGAAGATCCTACTTATTCCTAACCGGTGGTCAATAAAAATAATAATAATAACAACTGAGGATTTTTTTTCTTTCCTTTAATAATATTTGTACATTTGAATCGATGAAGAAAATAAGGTTTTATAAATTCAAAATGATGTTTGTTGTATGAAATATTTGTAAAACTCTCTCTAATAGACTGTAATACACGTTTTGTATTTATCATTATGATTTAAGGGGTTTTACAATAAACCCCAAAGAGTCAGTCATATAAATAAGCACTAACCTAAGCAAACTAACCTGGCCGTAGTGTATGTTAAGAGACCCTGGCAATGTGCTAACAAACTGCATCAGCGTAGCTGTATCTTTTGCACTACTATGATTAAAATATCGTGGTGCCTATGTGATTTTTATGTGACCAAGTGTACAGGAACAGTTCCAGACACAATGGAAAAAATATTGTTTGTGACGCTTTATAGCGTCTCTGGCAGTCAAAGGGTTAATGCCAAACCATTTACATAAAAGAGTTAAAATAATTAATTTACACTCTCTAGAGAGAGTCTAAGTATCGAATAATCCTTTAAATTTATAAGAGTACATTTTAGAAAATAATGTGAAAATTAATGAAGAATAACACAATTATTCCAATAATTTAAATAAATCAAAATTATCTTCAAATCTGCTAAAGGTGACGTCACGGAAACATATGGACATAATTCAGTACCGACCACGCAATAGCCGTGAGTATTCCTAAAGCCAAACACAACAACTGTTATTCAACTGTATCATGAATTATTTAGAGTACAGTATCGCGTGCGGCACATATATTCTGTGTCCCTTTCCACCCAGGTAATAATAAAATAAGAGATTACATCTTTGCGTAAGCAACAATAGGGCTCCCGCTTATTTCACTAGGGCTACACAGCGTACACGAAAATTGTTGTTTTCTCATTTATGTTAAGGTTGCTTTTAGTTTGTGGTCAAATAAGGTTCGGTTATAACAGAGTTAAAATGTTGTGATAGGTAATAGGTTGTTTTAAAATCGTTTAAGCCGAATGCCACCTGTTAACTATGAACTGGTGCGTTTGAAATTATAATTAGCTTAGGGCGACTGTTTCTGCTTTATAGCTAGATATTGTGTGCAGTCGATCGAGCGATGTGATTGTGAAAGTAACGAACGACGAGTCGTTTAGGTAGGTACCACCGCAGTGTCAGATATCGTCCCGTGAAACAGGACTGTTATGCACTTTTGTGTTTCGGGATAAAGGCACTGTAGCTAGTGAAATTACTGGGTATAAGAGACCTAAAATCTGTCGTCTCGGTGTCGGGCGCAGTGCGGCGTTGATGGAGGTTAATAACTGTCTTTCAGTTGTTGGCCACCTTCAATGCTGCTCTGCCAATGTTAGGTGTATCACTTACCATCAGGTGAGCGTCCTGACTGTCTTGAACACTTATAACATTACACTTATACTTGTACTGTACTTTTTAGCATAGTTATTGTTAGAGGTCGATATTAGGCAGATTTATTAAGTTATTTAGGTACTTGTACAGACTTCATACAGCGAAACAATAACGTAAATAAACATTAAGGTGGTATTATGTGTCTCTAAGGATTTTAAAATAATTTATTTATAATTGTATTGGTCAAACCCCTATTGCAAGATCCATATTAATATAAACTTTTCTGTCAAGTGCTTTAGTGACTCTGCCTAATTTTATCTAGATATTGCGTTGACACCTTAAAGATTTATATAATCACTTAGCATATATGTTGCACAGCTGAATTAAGATAATGAGGTACAAGATATTTACTTTTAGATTGGACGACCCATTTGGTGTAATGGTTGAGACGTCGACTACCAAGGGTTCCGGTTTCGATCCCCGGGCAGTACAAACATTTTGACCATGAACATGTCTGTTTGTATTGGTCTGGGTGTTTTCTATGTATAATATGCATGTATTTACAAAAAAAGTATATGAGTATGTTTATCCGTTGTTTAGTACCTATACTACAGGCTTCACGCTTAACTTGAGGCTAGATGGCGCTGTGTGAATGTCAGTCATTGATGTCAGTGGATATTTATTTATTATTTGTCAAATAATATAATCATTAGGTGTCCGTCCGCTATAAACTCTTTATACCGTGATAGTAGTCATTGGGTTAGAATTTTGAAAAAGACTTTAATGTTTGAGTATTAAGGATGTTGTCCAGTTAAAATTATTTAACAATATGCTCTACCCAAATAACAGAACTGCCTTACACGTCTCTTTCACGGGACGCGCACTGGCACTGCGGCGAAAACCTACCTAAACGCCTTGCTTAAAGCATACCATTTTGATAATTTCACTCTTTTTTTGGTTATAAGATCGACTTGTTACAATTCTAATAGATTACGTTCCATTACAATTGTCCAGGGAAGCTCGTATCGTGTTCCACATTTGTATTCATTACGCTGGGATTAATTCCAGTTTTGAAAAAAAAAAATTGCTTATTATGTTAGGTCTTTGAAAAAGGTAATAAAGGTATAGGTTTTCATATGTACCAGAATTCTTGTCTTCATGTTGTAGGTTGATTGTATTTTTATCAAACACAAAAAGGTTTATATTCCTTTTGTTTAAGAAGTAACAAGATTGTGAAGATTGTTATGGCGAATACATATCATGACGAATACCTATGTATGGATCACCCTGATATTAAGACTATCCTTACCACACAACGATTCGAAAGTTATAGTTTAACAACGTGAAAATTATTTATTTAATCTACACAGTGGCAAGGAAGATGTCATAATCGTCCAATAGATCACTGAGCGATAAAATGTTACACTTACAAAGGCGCCATTAGACGCGTCAACATCGAGTCCAAAAGGTAAAACAAAAAAAGAATAACCGAAACGGATACGAGCGAGCCAAGAATGCACGCCGATGCTGATGTGACTCATGCCATCATTGGCCACCTCAGTCAAACCGTTTCCACTATACTTGAGCCCGTAGGAAAGTCGAAATTATGCTTTACTACTACAACTTAAAACATATATTCCATGAGCTTGCATGTCAAAGTTTAATGACCACTTTTTATTAATACAAACTCTATGGTGCTGTTCAATTATGATTTTTAAAAAGTGACGAAGGAATTTAAACGTTATGCCAATGTCTAGACAGCGCAATGCTCGAGTCGTCCATTGAGACAACGTTGTAACAGAAGTTTAGACTACATTCCGACCGTAATAGCTGTGTGGTAATAGCTACCTACTTACCTAAGCGGTGCGGTACTGTTCAAAGATTCACACTTAATTTTTATATGGTTTATCTTGTAGTACAAGAATTGTCATTGTTCCAAAAGGACAACATTTTTTTAAAGTTGATAATCTAGGTACTAGTAAACAAGTATGGATTCGTAATATGCTCACAAAACAATCGAATGAAGTGTTCCGAATTCAGTGAAAGCACACATACACATATTTCGAATTTCGAACACATTTACCAAACAAAAGAGTACAAACTGTACTCTCTTCGGCGGTTCGTTTTTGAGGCACGGATAGCGTATTTTACCTTTATATATACAGAATATCATTGCTACCAGACAGATCAAATGTATATTTATTATTGAGTTTATGCGATTCTCACACATTGAATAAATTCGTCTGTCATCCATCTGACTACGGCTGCGAGTAGTCACCGAATTGTTGTTTGGTATAAGTAAAAATTTCAGAATAGTTTTAGATACTCGATTAAATTTTAATCCGTAAAACTGAGGTGTAAAAAGTAGATTATTCAGTGTAATACACTAAAATGTAATGAACAGTATCCTGTGGTTGTTGTGGTGGCTACCGTATAGTAACCGTACCTTTTTATTGTTGGATCTCTCAAATAAACTATAGTCCACTTTTGGGCTAGGATCCGCTCTATCCTTAAGATTCTAATAGCCGTAATAACCTTGATCCTTACTAAGCAAAATGTACCACGGCTTGGTGAGGTTGCTTTGGATCCCGACTGATGGAAGTTGATAAAAATAGTGCTTAAATAAATAATTTGTTTAAAACTTTGACGGCAGTTTAGAATACAATAATTGTCTATGCCCTTGTGTAATCTAACTATGGGTGCCGTAAGTGGCAGCTTTGGGACTAACATAGGTACAAAGAACGGGTAGCAGCGCTCTCATTCTACCTGATATTCTATGCATTCGATGGCTATTATAGAAAACAATAGAAATTGAATTGTTTGTGAGGTAATTTCAGGCAGCGAGTCTGCGAGGTTGCTGCTATTTCCAGCCAGATTGCCGCATGTGAAATTATGGTGAAATCCTTCACTATCATAAAGTAGGGACCGATATGGTTGCATTGAGGACGTCATCAATATTATCTTAAGTAATAGGTATTAAAAATCTTAAAATACTTAATAACAGATTTATTACGCTTTTGTCTTTGCTCTGAAATCTATATTTATAAGGCTTCTTATATTTTAGACTCTATAACGGACATTGTAGGGTCATTGGCCAAGTGATAATGTTCACCTCAATTGTGTCGTGTTTTAACAAGATGGCCGCTGGGCCTATAACTGTTTTTGTAGAAAACAGAAACTTTTACAGTCATTTAGCACACTGCGAACTAGGCGTCCCCAAATTACATTCATCATGTAGGGAATCCTGTGATTTCCAAATTTAACGAGTAACTGCTGGTATATCCTGAGTTACTTCTACCTAAATTAATTTGTAGAATCAACTCTCCAACTGGAAGTTTCAAATCCTTATATCCCGAATGCTCGATGGTGAAGCGTGTAGCGCATTCCGTTAACGATCGTGCAAGTCAAGCAACTAACACAGTGATAGATAGATCTTGTACAATGCTTACGCATAATATTTCAAAATACAAGGTTAATAATTTCCATTTAGATGACCGGATAAATTGGAAGACATTTTTCTTTCATCCAGACTAGCTTTTCTAATCAAGTGGTTCTAGTAATCTTCTCGTGCAAGCTTTATAGTGTAGTATGTTTCAATATTATTTACTGTTATATTGCAGAAGTGCTAAGAGCCAGGCGTAAAATTTTCTTTTTTTTTCGAAAATCCACCCCCCAACCCTTCAAATAGGGGAGGAAGTATCATATCAAATTTCACGTAGTTTTAAAGGTAGAAAGCTTAAAATTGGTATGAGGGCTGTAAGTCACAAACAATAAATCTTTCACTTTTCTTTTTTCGGAAATCGGCCCCAAAACCCTTAAAAGAGAGGGGAAGGGGGGATATTATACCGGACTTTTTTCAGTATATATATATATATATATATATATATATATATATATATATAATTATATATATATATATATATATATATATATATATATATATATATATATACATATATATGTTACAAAAATGTAAACCTTTAGGGGGAGGGGATTTCTAAGTATAGTGATATATATGTATATATATAGTTTTTGGAAATGGACTCCAAAACTTTTTAAGGTTGGCGGGGGATTCCTATGTATAGTGATATATATGTATATATAGTCCATTTCTGAAAAAAAAAGAACCTATGTATATATATATATATATATATATATATATATATAAAAGCAAAAGCTAGTGGAACTATAAAAGAGTTATACTTCATAAATATTTAAAAAAATACAAATTTATTTGTAACATTTGAGAGTGCAGTTAATTTACGATTGAGTCGATATTTAATATTAATTCTGTGTTCGATCAGGAAGTTTTAAAACTTTTTGTTTGGTTGCCAAAGACACAAACTGATTATTATATTATAAAAGTGATCATATGTTAAGATGGTTTGGTAATCACAATTGTTATAATTTTATTTTTCATTAAATTAATAATGTATCAAGATCTTAAAAATGTGAGTAAATAATTAGTCGTAGTTATCCCTCAGCACGGATGTGATTGCAATTCTTAATAATAAAAATACGCAATTACCATAGCATATTCTAAAAACATAAGATCTTTAAATCAAATATTTAGGTTAAGTCGACAACCAAATGGCATTTCACTGTAATTTCCTTCTCTAATTAATATGTAAAACCGACTCGTCTATAGAAAAGCAATTTGTTGTATACAATACGGGCAAAGTATGGAGGGTTGGTGGAACCGACTTTGATTTATAGAGAGCCCTAGTAAACAAATAACTAATGGTTGAAGATTAAAATAAATGAAGCGAGTGATATTTGTTTGGGCACTCTGCTGGGAGTGAGTATACGCCTGAAACAATATACTCACGATTAAGGTGAAATTGGCGACGATATATCCAAGATTACTGTGTCGTGTAAGCTCGTCGTTTATAGAGCTTTGAACAAATTTCAAATCAGAGTTACATTTTGATTCCTACTTTCAGTGGAATATATTTTGCTTTTTTTTTAATTAAAACAAATACACACTTTTAGTAACAAATACTTTATTGTACAAGAATTCTATGCTCTAACGGAGACTCTTATTATCCCGCGTTACATAGGTGCCACAAAATAAAATATAAAAAGACATTTGTTTCTTTATTTGTTAAGGACTAATATTCCTTAAATCCATAAAGTAATGAAGTTGTCAAACTCATATTATACTATATAAGTTTACTTATTATACTTATAATCATTCGTCCATTGAAATGCGTCGCGCGGGTGAACAAAAGAAATACAATTTTCTTATGTTTACCCCAAGCTAACTTCCGTGCGGTATGAGAACGTCTGTCGTTCTATTGCGATTAGAGGTAAGCATAATTTCAGCTATTAGTAATATGCGGCAAAATTTAATAAATACATTGTATCAATCAATCAGCCAATTGTTCGTCCACTGCTGAATAAAGGCCTCCCCCAAAGAGCGCCAACCATTCCATTCCAACTATTCCGATCCTGAGCAACTCGCCTCCATCCCCTGACGGCAACCTTCCGCAAATCATCAGACCACACACACACACACATATACATTTAGTTTAATATATAAATGTAATTTACACAAAAATGTGTATATTCTATTTCATTAATATAAGTTACCTGTTAACTCTCTTTTTACTAATAATAAGAGAAATGCAAGTTAATTAATAAGTGTAGGTATTCATAAAGAGCCAATTTATTTATGTCTAATGACATTATATGTAGTGGTAACAAAATAATAACTACTTACCTAAGTATATAAGTAGCAAACACAAAATCGCAATGTGTTACTTAAATCAAACGGACTTATTGAGAAGGGCGGTGACTCCCTCGGTATTAGAGCATAACATCCTTTTATAAAATCGTGTTGGTGACGGTTGAGGCAAAATCGATATCAGGATGCTTACGCAATAGACAGGTTACGTTTAAGTGTGAAACGTTAATGCTATAGACTGCGTGTTGTCAAGGTCCTACTTTTTAATTTACTAGAGAGCATTTTTAGAATATACCTATGTGTATTGCGTTATACCAACAATCTATTACATATAAATAAAATAGGAGTGTCTGTTTGTCGTATTCTAAAAACATTATTTTCTTCATGCATATGAATATATATACGATACATAAGCCATTTTTTTTTAAAATTTGTCTTTCTCTCTGTTTGTTCGGGGTAATCTCTAAAACGACTGGACGGATTTTGACGAGAATTTCATTGGAAGGTAGTTGATGTAATAAGAAAAAACAAAGGCTACTTTCATTAAAAAAATACTTTTTATTTTAAATCAAAAGCCATGTTTTAGGGTGTAAAGGTAGAGACACCACCCGTGCCTCAAAAACGAACCGCCGAAGAGAGTACAGTTCGTACTCTTTTGTTTAGGTTAATGTGTTTGAAATTCGAAATATGTGTATGTGTGCTGTCACTGCATTCGGAACACTTTTTTTGATGTCAAAGTCAAAGTCAAAAACATTTATTTCAAATTAGGCTTACAAAAAGCACTTATGAACGTCAAAAAATATACAAAAATATATCTTGAGTATTATTATAAGTCAAAAATATATGTTGAGTAACCTCCTTTTTAAAGCCGGTTAAAAACTGCATTAATATTTTTTCTGTAACCTACGGCCTTCCATTGCGAAAGGTAGATAGTCAGGTAGATATATAGAGTAAAGGCTGGATAAATAAAGCGGATAACCGGAACTGGCATAAAAATAGAGCTAGTCCAGTTGTGGACTGTGATACGATGATGAGAAAGAGAGAAGTTGCATTTAGATGAACCGTGTAAGTAAAATAGATGAGAAAAGCGGAGGACCGGGATATCTGGCGCAAAATGGAGGAGGTCTATGTCCAGCAGTGGACTTCGATAGGTTGAACCGTGTAGGTACTCGTTTGCCTCTAGTATAACGTATCACTTAAAAGAAGATTTATTTTGTTTGTGTCAAGAAAAAGTGGTATTCCGAAATATAACATTATCATGGTGTTAATCCAGAACTAAACTGAACCTATATAATACGAGGTGGTAGCAGTGTTAGATATCGTTCAGTGATATATATTGCACTTCTATGTTTCGTGATGAAAGACCTAACATCTGTCGTAAACTGGGTGACGGGCACAGGGGAGTGTTGACAGACAAGAATACCTCCTATTATTTTCCTTCAATACAACTTCTGTCATGGTCAGGCGTATCACTTTCCACCAGGTAAGCGAACTGACCGTACCGTTTATTTATGACATAAAAATAAACACTTTTGTGTGCAAAATAGTAGCAAGAAACCACGGCATTTCCCGAACTACAAAACAATGTGAGACAACAACAATGCGGTGAAGCGTTCCAGACGGTAATTAAAGTCACCAAGCCTAGCCACACAAATCTACTAGTGTACTACCACTAATTCGTATCTATAAAGAGAACCTACGTACTTATAACGGGAAAGGAACTGATTGTTTGCATTGAAAAGGCTACGAAACTAATTAAACCATTTTAATACTTCTTCTGTTTAACTAATGATATTTATTTATTTCCATTAATGCAAATAAAACGTTACCATTTTGCTATATTATTTTATTTTAATCTATCTTAATCAATAGGTGATCATATTTATAACTTACCCTTTTTGTTTAAATAATGAAAGCCATAGAAGCTTCGGTAAATCCACTAATATTTATAAGTAAGTTGACAAACAACTTTGTTTAGTGGTTAAGAAAAATTTTCTTTTTTTCTTTCTTTATTCTTCAAGGGTGTGTAATATATCGTATAAGTTATTTTGTATAATAAATAAAATAACAAAAGTAAACTATCTATCCACGCAGATTACACAATAAATCTTATTTCAAATGGAGTATTGTGATATCCTTAATAAGAAACATTGGATAATCCAAAACTTCAAACCGATAAATGTTTATCCTCTGTAGGATAATCCTTAGTAAACAAGAACCGGAACTTTGCAAAAGTTGTGAGTCTCGACCGAACGACCGGAGCCCAAGAAACCTATTATAGTTTAAAATAATTGAATTTATAACATACTCACTTATTATTACACTCACACTTTGAGTTTTGAGAAGTGTTTTCCAAAAATATTATTGTTATTTTAGCTATACAGATCATTTCGGAGGACCGGGATTGTAATTGGGCAAACCTTTAATGTTTTTATGTTAATAAGTCAACAGGACGGTCAGGACGTTCACCTGATGGTAAGTGATATGCCTGATCACGATAGAGCGGTATTGAAGTAGACCAACAACTGATAAACAGTTATTATTCTCCATCAATGCCGCACTGCGCCCGTCACCCGAGACAACAGATGTTACTCGTAAGTATCTTATATCCGGTAATTTCACTAGCTACAGTGCCCTCATCTCGAAACACAAAAGTGCAAAGTACATTTTTTTGACGGGACGATAACTGGCACTGCGGTGGTACCTACCCTAGACGACTCAGTATCGAGTCTACCACCTAGTAATACAAGTGTAGTACAACTCGTGCATATTTTGTTACACAACGAGACGCCTGGACGATTCACTTGTCAGCACTATCGACCACTAAACTGGGAACTTATTGTGACTTTATTTACTATACCACTCACATTTGTGCCTAAGCCGAAAGCTTTCAAACATGGCGAAAGGATAATTTAGTTAATTAATGAAGCCTTTGATGTGGAATTGTAGGCATTTGCTAGGGTGAAATTTAGCTAATTAGATATTTGTACTTGACATTTGACGGCTAAATTTAAGTGTATTTAATATCATGCTATGATCTGTTTTCGTAGTTGTTATTTTTCGGTTTCGACTACCTTAGTCAGTAAAACCACTACCATGATGATGATCATCTCATTATACGTCCCCACCGAGGGCACGAACCTACTCAAAAATGGTATGGCCTTAGCCTTACGCGGGCCCAGTGCGGATTGGCCGACTTCACACACAATCTTTGAAACTCTTTGCAGGTGTGCGCAGGTTTCCTCACGATGTTTTCCTTCACCAAAAAGCATCTGAGCAAATGATATTTTTTTGAAATTCCGCAATTGTGACTTTAGTAATTCATTTTTAATTAAACGGAAATCTAGCTGATATGAAGGCACTGTCGCCTTCCGAAAACCTGATTTTAAGTATTTTTAATATTATTGGATATATTACTCTATATTAATTAAATATCAGCTTGAAATGAGAGAATTAAATTCACAAATGTTTCTAATAAATGTACATAGTAATAGGTAAATGTATCTTAATAATTTTAGTATTTTATATAGGTACTTTCCTGTTAATAATCACTCTATTATCATCATCAGCTCATTTTATACGTCCCCACTGGGGGCCACAATCCTACTCCTAAAGGTTGCATAGGCCTTAGTCGTCCACACGGGCCCAGTGCGAATTGGCTGACTTCACGCAAAATCTTTGAAATTCTTCGTAGTTTGGTTATACCTGCTTTAGTCCATTATTGGTTTCTAGAAACTCATTCAACAGTTAATATATGGCATAGTTTTACTACAGTTAACACACTTTTACCACCATCATCACTTTAGACACTTTTGGTACAAACAGAGATTAAAAAGCTTCCTAGGTCGTAAAGGCTTGAAGATATTTATGGCTTTATTATAACAAATAAAATAATGATTTCATGGGTAGGCAAACGAGGAGATAATACACCCGCTGTTAATTAAAAAAAAAATATGTTACAAAGTATACAAGACGGTTAGGCCGCTCACCTGATGGTAAGTGGCTATAACAGCGCAGCATTGAATGAGACCAACAACTGATAGTTATTTTTCTCCACCAATGCTACACTGCGCCCATCACTCGAGACAACAGATGTTAGGTCTTGTCTTTATTTATACCCGGGTAATTTACTGCTACATGCCCTCATCCCGAAACACGGAATTGCAAAACACTTCTACGAGTATTTCACGGACACTGGCACTGCGGTGGTACCTACCTAGACGACTCAGTACCGAGTCTACCACCTAGTAATATCGCCCATAGAAACTTTTACCCCGAAGAAGTTAAGAGTGACTAAAAAAGAAGAGGAAGTTTTGGTCCACCAGTAACCTCAGTCACTCGACGCAGCAACGCATGTTTTCTTCACGCCATTTTTCTATGAGGCTTTAGTATTATAACTTGGGTCGAGTAATGTCTTCACTTGACATGTCCGTTTTATTCATCACGCTGGTCAAGTGCGTGTTAACGGTTGGCCAGACTAGTTTTTAGTTCGGCATAATTTAATCTAGTCTCCTTAATTTAACATACGTTTATTTTAATTATCTCCCTGTTTGATTTGATTAGGCTGCTCGGGACTTAAAATGAAGTGCTCTAAATACGCCAGTTTAGCTCTCAGAGGGTTACACTAGAGAGCCAAAGTATTACAACTTTAGTTTTCATTTAGTGATTATACAAATATTACTAAGAAGATAATATGTATAAGATTAAGAGTAGTTATTGTTGACCATAGTTAATTTAATTATCCTAAATACTAAAAGCCGTAAACTGAAGAAGTATCGACAGAATGTATACTCAGACATGATTACGCACTTAGACGAGGATAAGGGCTGCACTCCACGGAACTATTATTGACAATTTGACAGTGAGAATGATTCCGCCCCCCGAGGTCGTTAAACCCCAGTGCGTTGCATCCCGTGCGGATGCGGGACAGAGTGTACGAAACTATTTGGGGACGTTTTAGCTTTTTTTGGATTGATTCTTTCATCTTATAATCACACTTAAATATAGGCGTAAGTTTTTATTTGTGTTTATTGACACACTGGATGAACACAAAGATCACGTTTTAACGCGGTATATTTATAATAATTATACTTGCTGTATATTTCAATTAAAGTCAACGTTGATTTGAATTTTTACTGTAAAAAATAATATTTATATAAAAATAGGTTACCAATCTATTGTTCTCCATCTAAAAAGTATGGAATACGATTTGGATTTCGGGGAACCTTTCTTGTTTGTGAATGAATGAACGAATTCAACATAAAAAAATAAATGCATTCCAATAACCATGTGATTGTTTAACTGCATGCAAAATTATAATTATATTCAGTTTTTAGCGTGAAAATCTAAGAATGCCATAGAGTCCATTTATTATTGTACAAGATTTATATCTCAGCGAAATAGGGGTTTAGGCTCAACTTAACCTGACTGACCTGGTTTAACCTGATTGAGGACTTATGAGATTCCGGAATAATAATATATGCACAAATATAATGGGAACAATAAAGGAACAAATTTCAATTTAATCTTAAACAAAAACTTTTCGTAGTCGCGGTTACGTAACTGATCGTTACAAAATGTCGAACCTAATTTTATTGTTTTCTTAAAATGTAATAGAAACGCTCAACTCAATACACGAACAAAAAAACAAAGCATTTATAATCTGTGCCAGCGACCCAGCTGAATGACAGATTTCATCTGTCAAAGCTAAGTTTTCGCGCCAAAACGCCATAACCTACCGCGTATGTCCACCCCAGTTATGGTTCTATGGGGTATCGATTATTCGGAGTCGTCCCCCCGCACCTCTGCGCCGTACCGCCCCTGTATCACTACCGATATAACTTCTTCGTAAACTTGCGAAAACACTCATTTCAGACTCGCACTTTCTTTTGAAAATCCCTTTGTTGGTTCAAGTGTAAATAAGTTCGGCTTAGTTACCTTTGACCTGAGAATGATTTAGAATAATTTAAATATTTTTTTTCACTTAAAGCTATGCTTTCACGCATGAATAATATTACGTGTATTTGTACCTACACAAACGCATACAATCATTTAATTTAGATTTATTTTAATCTAATAAAATATGCGTTAATTTCAAAAGATAAATGTAGGTCGCCTTTGTGTTGAAGCAAAACATAACACCTATTATATAAACTTGTTTTTTTTATTAATTATTTTTTAAAGCCAGATGCGGTTAATTTCTGGTTAGGTCTATAAAATTAGGAAAAGGATAATATATTTAATTAGATTTTCCGGGATTCAGGAATTATAATTGTATAGTCTATCAAACTTAGTTGTAGGTCAACTCTTAATCAACAAATATACTGACGAGTACGAAAATTTAAGAGCGTATTAACTAGTACGTGACATTATTGCTCTATTTTTCGAACTTTAATAAACTTTTCATACAATTATTATATTATGTAAAGGGCGTGTTTGTAGTAATCTCTCTATAAGGTACCCACGGAAGATCAGCGTCATGTTGAGTGAAATACCTTTCCTGTGTGTAGATTTAAGTTTTATAAGGAAACATTGTATTCTTGCATTAAAATAAACATTTCTTTGTTTGTTCTTATCTAGTTTCGTTTATTTATTCTATAGATGCTGATAAATTATCTAGGACTTTTCAACGAACTGAATGATACGTTTAAAAAAGCCGTTGGAGCAGACGAGTTCTGGAGTGGAGACCGCGTCTCGGCAAGCGTAGCGTAGGACGCCCTCCGGCCCGATGGACTGACGACTTGCGAAAGGTCGCTTGTGGAGGCTGGATGAGAAAAGCGGAGGATTTGGGCGAAATGGAGGAGACCTATGTCCAGCAGTGGACTGCGATAGGTTGATTAGAATGATACGTCTGATATATAATAATAAATAATAAAAGTAATCACAAATCAGAAATCTCGGTTTATGCCCTTCTATTCCGATGAAGCGATTAAAATATGTAAAAATAATACTAACAGTTATTGGAAACATTTCCAACAAAGATAAATTCTAGGAATAAATCCTGCAACAGGCTTCTATGTAAACGTGTTACTGACGAATGTAAATACATACATGTTTCTTTTATGTACTTAATATTCATTTCGAAGAACGTTGTGCTCGTAGGTACGTTACGTTCATTGAATATTTTTAGCCAAAATTGGATCTCGGAATAATCTGACATGTAAACCTTGGCGTAACGATTTAAATTCTTCTTTATTAAGTTATTTTTATGAAATATGTTTTCTGTCTAAATCTACGAGTAACTTTTTAAAATTCTGCTTAACTCGCGCGTAACGCAGACACCGCGGACACTTTTTATTTTATTTTTTATCTAACTATTATTACCATTCCCTTGCCTTAGTTAGTGTCGACGTATTATGTCTTTTTCTTCCATATGTCTCAATCAACTGTATATACATTGATATTGATTTAATAGTTGTTATAATAATACTTTCACTGCCATAAACGGATATATTCAACAGACTCAATTGACTTTCTTTTGTGTCAGGAATTCTGGCGGTAAAAAGTTTTTCTGGCCATATAAGGCATTTCATCAAAACGGCACGGTAATCAACTATTTAAAAATTATGACACTAAGTCATTTTACTAAGAAATTAATAAATACCGATGTATGATAAATGGAATCCCTGCCTTATCGTTACATTGTTTTGTTTTACTACCTAACAGTCAAGAACATTTAATGGTAAATAGACCACAATTATTATCCTATAACGTTTGCATACACATAAATTATAGTAAATAAAACTATACTGATGACGCGACGTCGCCGAACTTATCTATCAAAAAGTTTAAAGTTGTTACTTAAAATTACAATAATGGGAAGTTAACGAATTAGCAACTAAAACATATACACATTTTACGTTTAGAATGCATCTACTACATTCGCTGAAATGATAACGAATGTTTTATTTAATGTTGTTAACATAAATTGAATAAAAATATCTTGTCACTCAATTTATGTCATTATGTTATAAACTATCAATGTATCAGTTACATAATATCAGCTATGTGGTGTCCTCGTTTGCCCATAGGCTATTTGCTCGAGTGTACTTACATAATGATTGACGCAAATATTCATGGTAAATCACAACATGAATGATTCATGGCCCATCGGTACAATATTCGAAATTTGATTCCGGCAAAATGTGCAGTTTTCGAGGTAAAGAATTAACCTTAATTTCGAGATTGGTGCGGTCTGAACAATCAGAGGATGGAATTAAGTCGGGCAAGTTTCAATTATTCTGTGCAACTGAGCTTTTATATTTACATTCGATGAACTATTTGTGAACTCATGACAAAGAAACCTAGGCTTGTCATATCGTGTCCCGCTTGGCCCTATTTCATTAATTTGTCGTCACAATATAATACAAAGAAATTAACATAGGTACATATCATGAATGTAAATTATTATGTTAACACCCAACAGGGGCAGCCAAGGTAGGTTAGAATTGGGGCTTCATACAAATGAAAAATGAAAATGAAAAGTGTTTATTCAATTTAGGTCCTTACAGAACACTCATGAATGTCAAATGAAGCTTCCACTGGTTCGGGAGGTAGTTTTCCACTGAGAAGAAACCAGCAAGAAACTCAGTAGTTACTCATCTCATTAAATTTGTGTTTAGTATAGAATCATTTGTAATCAAAATAATTGTATAAAGCAAATCATATTCACAATTTAAATTTTAATACAGAACGGGTAGTAGAGCTTTCTCATTTAACTTATCCTTAAAAAGTTACTGCTTACCACCAGGCATAACGTTTCACTATCTCACAGGAGATAGCACGAGCAGTCATATGTAAGACTGATGTCTGAATTAGGCCAAAGGTGTGTAATATACCACCACACCAGGCCCCAACATTTTTACAAAGTCCAATTATTTGTGTAGAACAATATTTGGCAAATAATGTTAACTAAGAGTGTGAAATATGATGGTGGTGTGCATATATGTTTGTATATGAGGAATTAAATGAGATCATACAAGTTTGTATTTCAGAATTCCAATAAACTTTGATAAACACTTTGCTTGTTCTAGACCTTCGTAGTTTGGTTACAACAAGCTTTTCATACTTAGAGGATTGAGAATTATACGTTCACGTACTTTATGTTTTCGTAACCAAATATTTTTAAAAATAATAAAACATGTATAAGTTATTGTACGATTCACGAAAGAAACTATGCCAAAGTCATTTTTAGTCCTATTGGGTACGGCAGAGGGCGGATAATTGTAAGAGCGGGGCAACGCCATTGTCGTACGCTTCTTGAGGACAAGGTTGCTCTATCGCTATTCGTCTATATGAATTTGCGCGCTGACAGTACTCTAGAATACAGTCGAAGAAAACTGTTTTGTTGCATTTTATTATTATTTATGTTTTTTTTTTGTTGCTGAGCCATTCATTGAAAATTCTCTAGTGTATGTTGCTTCGAAAAGCCAGCGAGAAATTATTATGAGTTTAAATATATTTTGTAGTAGATTGTTACAAGTTTTGCAAGTCTTCAACTTTGTGAAAAAATTAAATCAATATATCCACCTTAATGAATCTATAATAACATAATAAATAAAAAATATCGGATAATTGAATAGAAAAACAGAACCATTAGCTATATTTTGAAATACTTGTCGGTACTTTGCTGATTATATTATCCCATGATTGTTATATTTCTACATGATTATTATTATTATTTTTATGAAGAAAAATATTGTTTCACTATCATTAAAATATTAATTTCCTTTTACGCTTAAAGAAATACTCTATAGATAAAATTTTCATAGAAACATGGTCATAATATTCTCCGTCTCCCACCTGACCATCCGGATTTAAATCCATAGAAATGCTTGGGCCTCCGTAAAAAGTTATTTAGTAGCAAAAACGTTAATGAGATATATAGCAGCGTAATTAATTTTATAAAAGAAAAGTTAATCTAATGGTTCCACAAGAATGGAAAAAACTATGTGACAAAGTAAAATTTGAGCCTGAATTATGTTTAATTACATAGGTATCTTTTAATCCTGAAAATTTATAATAGAATTTGATTATATGAGCTAATTAAAATAAAAATATTATTTTGATGTAAGTATTTTGTTCATTAGTGTACATGCGCAGACGGCCGCCATTTTTGGTCTTCTTTGTGAATCGTACTATAAATGAATATTGTTCTAACATAGTTGTTTAAGTTTCATTGTTACTAACACTATGGACTCACGTTTTCGAAATAAATGATTTTTATTTTTATTATTTAAATAACATTCTCGCTAGAATAAGAAAAATGCATACGGTTAAAAATGTATAAAAATACCCACAGTAAAGATGTAAGGTATTTCTTATTTTACTATGAAATTTCCTGCAATAAACGGGGTCCGTGAAAGATGGTGTGGGAGGAGGGATATATGTAGGTGCTCAAGAACGTAACAAAGTCCATTCAATATTATATTCACAAATATACCGTATGAAAATACACTTTAAGTGTTATCTGTGTTCAGAAATGTGTTCCAAGAAGCTTCTCTATATAATGAAGGAGGACATCAAATAACAAATTAAAACTCATGTTTTTTGAACTTGTGTTAACCTAAGCTCTACAATATATGTATAATATATTGAATCTTGTATATATAACTTTGTATATACTTTTAATCTTCCTGCATTTTATTCAAAAATAATTCTGACGGAGGAAATTTCAATTCGATTAACAATTCTAATGATGAGAGTGATGATGGTCTGCGAGTGATGAATAGTTTTGATGACCCTACACGCGACGATAGCCCGAGTACAATGATTCCAATAATTAAATCGAGAGATTTGATTAATAAACATCAAACCTTTAAATGTAAGTGAAACATAAAAAGCTGTATATTCGGCATTTTATATTTATCATGATTACAAAGGTTTCGCTTATAAACATTGTACTTTACGTTACTTGTACCTTGTTCGTTAATCATCGGAACATTCTCAGTTCTCGGCTTTAATGACTGCCCTCGCTCCCTAACGGATTAAGCATTGCATAATTCATTGCCCGACCCCTGCCTACGGACAAAACAAATTTAGAAAAAGGAGTTGAGGCGTTATTTTTCTATTAAGATTCTCGTAATTAATGTCATAGGTATTTGATTTTGATATTTAAATGTGATTTAAGGATTTGTGAATTGACAAATGAGGTCAAAATAATCATTGTTTCAGTTTAATAGAGGCTAAAATATTGTCATTGATATACTTTCATCTTAGTTTAACAACATATGACAATGTAATAGTTTTACGTGTGGTATAACCAGTATTTTTTTTAATAATGAATAAATAATTGTGACTGAGTATGTAAGGAGGAAAATCTAGCGATAAATGCTACAGTGTAATTTTTCAACATAAAACAGTACCTTTCTTATCAAGTATCTATATCTGAAAAGTATTAACTTCGGTGAACTTGTATCATTAGCATTTTACCAATTTCCATCGTTTCAATCCGGCCCCAACTCAATAAAACGAAAATGTTCCGTCCAATATAAAACTCAATTACAATCCCATATCCATTTTATCTTGTCTTACGCATGCGAAAGAGCTGCGTGCCTTTTGAGTTCTTTTGATTCACCTCCCAGCGCGGTGTTTTCATTTCATTATCAGTTGGTTGGTTGACAAGAGATGGCGTTGTGTTGATCTAAATATCGTAGATAAAGTTGATTTATGTTAATAATTTGACAATCGAAAATCGTCTTGAGCTTTGGTCCCTGTATTTGATAAAGGTTTGTATTGAAATTTTAAAACGTTTGTAAATTTTTACTGTTACCAAGGTGTTGGCAAACGTAGCGTATGACGTCCCCAGGGCCCGATGGATCGATGACTTGCGAAAGGCTAGATGAGGAAAGCGTAGGGAAGTATGGCGCAAAATGAGAATACTATGTTCAAAAATAGACTGTATAAGCTCAATTGAAATTATAAAACTGGCACATACGCCCTAACGTACCGGAACACGGAAATACTCCTGCAAAGTACCATACAATATAGAGAAATCATGAAACATTTTATGTCGTTTTTGCTAACCTCTATCAATCAGTTGACATGAACAGAATTGGTTGTTATCGAAATTGTTATTTGCCTCACAGCGCCTTTGTGACCTTACTTGAATGCTTACTAAATTTTTTTTTATAATTGTGTGTTTCGTTTCATTACTTCTGTATATATTTTTTTATTGTTTCTTGGCAATCAACTAGACTCTTATTAAGGCCAATGTAGTTAGCTCAATATGATAATGATGAGCTGAAGCATACATTTAAAGGAACTAATCTCACCTCATCTGTACATGGTGTAATGATGAATACAGCACCAGCTCACCGCAACGGCAAATTAGAGAATGAAGGTCCATAAAGAAGAAGACAGGACGTCCATTTCAACCATCTAATGATAATTGGAACATATTATGAAATGTGGAAAGAAACCATTAACCGTATGCATTTATCCTCCGTCATCACTCGAGTCGACAGATGGTAATTTCATTAGCTGTAGCCCCTTAACACAGAAGTGCATCCCTCTATTCCACGGATCGATATCTGGTTCTTCGGTGGATGACTCAGTATCTGGGTTGAGAGCCATGTACGCTCGCCAATCGTCCGGTGAAGCTGTGAAGGCCACCTGCAGCCAATAGCGATAAGTCATTCTAAGAAAAGTGTCAAGCCTACTGGACCTAATGTTTGTAAAAAGTTACTAAATATTGGTAAACACGGCATATATGTTTTTTAAGGTTGTATATATAGACTCCTAAATTGAGTTGAAACATTATAGGTGCTAACTATTTTAAAACATAACAATACAGAATACCAGTAATCGTTTAATAGTAATCACATTGTAGATGCAAACTAATAAGTTAAGGTATACATCAATTTAACTGGCTGTCTCACCCTTCAACTCAGTGATAACATTAGCATAACTGATAAGACAGGATAAATATCATAAAGTGGCTGTATATGCTGCCTTCTACATTACGCTCTCAGGAATAAAGGGACCTAACTCAAAATCTATAGAAGCCGGGACCAATGGCCTAACGTGCCACCCTTAGAACAGAGAGACTCGAGTTAAAATCTATCTAACTAACTACTACTACTAACTAAGCTTTGCGTTTTTGCTTGACTTGTGCGACTTGTGCGTTAAAACTTACTAACTTGTTTCACCAAAACGTTAAGTTGGGATTCTAGTGATTTAAAAAACTTTAAATTCTACGCAAATGTCAAGGGGCTTTTTGGTGGATGTTAAATATATATACATATATAATAACAAATGATAATTTGAGGTATTGAAATGCAATAAACATCCCAAATGGGCATTACTGGACTTAGGTCGTTTTTGTTCAAAATTGTGACATGGTCTCCCTCAGTTCAGTTCATAATAGTTGTTTAACATTGGATGTGGCATCCGATGGAGCGTGTCGCGCTCCCGCATAAAAAAGGCACCTAAACTGGTTTCGGTCGTGTAGCCGCGGCCGGAAATTCAGATGTTTAGGAGTATCCCCGTCGGTTATCAGCAGGTGTAGCTTTTTTCAAACGATGCATTCGAGAAGATTCGCTTTGCCGTATTGCAATAAAACCTTTTTTGACAAAAATAAGTATTTGTATAGTATTGAGAATATGTATTTACTTAACCATTTTTGAGTAAAACATAAATGTTTGAATATTTCTTTAGTTAAAGGAAAGTGCTTAAATATATAGGGGCCCTAGACACTTCATTTAGTCTCTTTAAGACTATCGCAGCAAGACAATCAAATAGAAAATAGCTAGTATTTGAAAATGTAATCATCATCATCAGCTCATTAAACGTCTCCATCGAGGGGCACGAGCCTACCCGTATAGGGTGATTAGGCCTTAGTCGTCCACGCGGGCACAGTGTGGATTGGACGACTTCACACACACCCTTCGAATCTCTTCGCAGGCGTGCATGAAGGTTTCCTCACGATGTTTTCCTTCACCGTAAGAACGTTGGATAACGTACATATAATTTCGAAATTTCGAAAATACATTGGTACGTGGCGGGATTTGAACCTCAGCCCTTCCGGTAGGAGGGCGACAGTCCACACGATAGAGCCACCGACGCTCTTCTTTGAAAATTTAATTGACTATTATAGCGGTTAATGTATATCAACCGCTTGACCTCCAATGTGGTATGAACAGTCAAAAGCCGTTTACTACCACGAAGATTGCGAGATCTGTCTCCATGCAGTACACATTTTGGGTATAAATATATCTCTTGGTATTGGCACAGATAATACTATATTATTGGTCAGGGTTATTTTCCATCTTTATATAAGGTTCTAAAAAAATTAAGTACGTTTACCTGTTATTAATTACATAAAGTACTATTATGTATGTTTACGTTGTTTAAATTGACGCTAGATACGCCTGCGAAATAACAACGAAACAATAGTGTTAATGTAGGAAATGTACTAACTTTCTAAGCAATTTATAAATTTTCCAGTTTTATCAGCCCGAAGCAATACCATGGAATTTAACCGATTCTCATACAAAAATTCTCCGGTATAACATCTATTTCAATCCTTTGATGCTGGCTCGGACAATCCGCATGTCAGTTGCAAAACTCGTCACGTAGACCCCATTGTACCGCTTCGAATATTCATATGAACATATGTAACTTTATGGATACATTTGCTCGCGATGGCTTTTTGGAGGGAAATAACTGGTTTAACGGGATCCAAAAAAACATTGCAATAGGCAACAATGTAAATTATTTTCTCATAGATTAACTGTTATACATAACCTAACGTAAACCTTTTTTTGATTTCATATATCATCAGCTCATAAACGTCCCCACCGCGGGGCACGCACCTACCCGAAAAAGGGGTGATTAGGCCTTATTTATCCAGTGCGGATTGGCTTTACGCACAGCCCTTGAATCTCTTCGTAGGCGTGGGTAGGTTTCCTCAATATCTTTCCTTCACCGGAAGTAAGAGTTTTGGATAAACGTAGGTACCTATATAAAATTTCGTAAATTTGTTAGTTTTAATAATGATAGAAACTATAATAATAATGGAATATAAGTACTTAATACTGTAAAAATTGGAATTATTTTTAAAGCTTACCGTACACTCTAATTTTAAACCCAGTAACCCCACCCAAACGGCTAACCCTTTTCCTAAAGCCAACATACTTCTCTAATACCCAATAAATACATGCATATTACTTTCAAACATGATTCAGTACAATATTACTCTGGTAAGTACACAGCACGTGGCTAAACTACTCGTATTGATTTCACTCACTTCACAACGATATGAAGCTTAGCTTAGTTCCGCTAGTTGAAAAGCAAAACAGTGCTATGTTACTGTGTAATCAAATGAAGGATACAACCACAGTGTTAATTTTATTACAACCTCAATTGATTTTTAAGAAATTTAAATAAAACCTCAGTCTATTTTAAAGGTATAAATTCAAATTCAAATGTTTTATTTGCAACTAAGTGTACAAAGGTTCTTAAATTTTGGTATGGTAATTACAACTTAGTGACCCTTTTTGGGTATGGAAAACAATTAATTCACTTAAATATTTTTCATTATACATTTAATAATCGTTCTTTTAGAAGTTAATAATAATAAAAATATATCTCAGTTTGAAATCAGTTTCACAATAATTAAATATCTGCCACGTACACTTTAAAAAAAATGCATAAGCATAAATGCTGAGGCAGGGTGTATTTGATTAATTAAGTATTGCACTGTTTTTTTTTCTCAACAAAAATTTAAAAGCCTGGTGCTAAATAAGACTAATAATAAGTCTATGAGGCTAAGCAGATCAAAATATATGTATAATTATAGTAAAATGGTACAAGATAATTTTAATTTATAAAAAATATCTTAAATTAAGGATGTGCCTCGAAAATTTAATTTATTTATAGAATGTAAATTGGTACCTTTGAACGGCGTAATCTTAGTAATTCTCATCAGGGATAGCTGTAACTACAAATTGTTGAAGTTTCGCTAAGTTTATGTTTTGCGTTGACTTGGCCCGTAACAGGCGAGTGAGCTCCCAAGGGATAGGTTGGGCCGAGTACGGAGCAATTCTGCCTTGCTGCTTATTTCACCAAATATGTTTTGGCACTCCAATAAAGCTTTTACATATAAGAGTTTTAAATATTGTATGATAGCTAACAAGAAACTAGAAAAAGGGTCTTTTTATTTATATTTCATCATCATCATCATCAGCCTATTGCGGGCTACTGCAGGGCACAGGTCTTCGTATAGCTTTGGGGAAATTGAGCCGAAACCCACGTTTTTTTTACTATTCTGAGATTGTAGCCGGGACCGACAGCTTAACGTGCCCTCCGAAACACGTAATCATCTATGTTTTCGGACAATCAGGTGATTTAACCACACTGTCCTAACCAAAATAGGAAAAATCGCACGATGTGATGTATTGCCGCTGGATTCAAACCCACGATCTCCAGGACACGCACTGTGCCCACTAGTCAACGGAGACATTTATGTTTAAATTTTGGTTAAGTCAGCAAATATTACATATATAACTATAACATATAAATAAAATTGGAGTGTCTGTTTGTAATATTGAACATTTTTTTTTCTTTTTGCATATTTCATCTGCGGATAATACCGCAGGATCAGCTAGTTAATCAATATAACTGCGGTGTTTGCTTTTACTGTTATTCCTATTGTAAACGAAGTTGCTTAATGTAACTCGTCTGTATATAGAAATTACTGTCTTATATTTGAGATCATGCACATTATTTTTTATTTTGTGCCTATTTTTATTATTCATTTGCTTTTTTATTAACCACGTAGCCAATATTCAACATTGTTGTATTATATGTCAATTTATATGCATGCTTATGTTTGTAAAGGAAACATGGATTTCTTTTCCTCTCATAATAATACAATAAAACATAATATTGGGAGTCACAGTTACATTTCATGAAAGTCGGTATTATGAAGTAATAAATAAACGTCTTTAAGCGTACCAGATGATAAGACTTTCTGCTATTACATTAATAATCCTGTAGTATTACAAGGTTGAAATTTCATTGCCAATTTAAACTGCAGGCTTAAAATGTTCAAATTAAATGCATTCTAGTCGAATCGTGACGTTATTGAGTTAACCGATACGTCGAGACTGAATCGAGAGCTCGAGAGTGAAAAAATCCATGAAGAATATCTAATCCGGCTCGAGACACAGGATTGGCTAGTGATGTACTCCAACATATTGTACTGTCATTATGATAGATTAATTATAATTATATGACGTGATTCCTACAAAAAAGAGATAACATTTCTAGGTCAATTTTTTAGTCGAATAAAGTTCATTAAAATCAACTACCGAAATACCAAGGAGTCCAAGCTTGCACTTTTTGGTGAACGAACTAAGTAGCTTGTATTTAGTTCATCCTGTAGAATTGCGAACGAGGTCCTGGAAGTCTGATGACTAGCACTGGAGCAGCGTGGTACGATGATCAAAGTCAATGAATAGATGCTTTGTTTGTTGACGACCCATTTGGCAGGTAATGGTCGAGACGTCGGTTACTACGCCAAGGGTTCCGGGTTCGATCTCCGGGCAGTACAGACATTTGTGTGTATGAACATGTCTGTAATGGTCTATGTATAAGGTAGCTGATGTAGTAAGCAAAAATAGAAAACAAGAGGAACAGAAGAAAGTAGCGTATGGCTACTTTTCTTCAGAAAAAACTTCTTATTTTATGAAAATAAACCAATGTTGTGTAACGCGGGCTGCGCGTTTTTTTGGTTTTGCAGGATAATATTTTATATACCGTGAGGTCCAACTAGTTAATAATAAATAGGTAACATTATATATTTGTTAGTATGACCAATAAATAAGAAGGTCCAAGTAAATGTTGTAACTATATATCAGTAATTTAAGTCGTCCATTGAACCAGAATTGTAGTATAATGTCATATCCCACACCCTTTGAGCTTAAGTGGTGTATTGATTAAGCCCGAAATGTTATACGCTTGTAATGTCAATGGTGCAGGAATTCGGTATGATATTGTTGACATTGCCAAGGCTTGAAACCACAACCTACATACACCAGAATTGCAGAATAGCTTGCCCCGGCTTGTTATTGTTATACGTTGTTGAAGTTTTTTATGAGAAGAATAACTAGCAAACGACTCTATTAGCAGGAAATGTAGTAGTGGCGTTTACCACAATAAGTCTCGTCTAGACGACTCAATATTTTACTCTCAGACTCAGGAAGATCTCAGAGTCAGACTCAGGGACTCAACAACAATTAAACACCAAAATGCAAAACATTCCTATTTTAAGGAATGTTTTGCACTTCGGTGTTTCAGGATGCAGGCACTGTAGCTAGTAAAATTACAGGTATAAGAGACCTAACATCTCTCGGCTCGGGTGACAGGCGCAGGGCAGATAGCTAGATAAAATTCTTTATTGCACACACATTAACAGATTTTTTCAGTAATAAACAAAAACATAATGCAATTTAGGCGGTCTTATCGCTAGAAGCGATTTCTTCCAGACAACCTCACAGGCACAGAAAAAAAAACACAAGAAAGGGCAGTGTTGACGGAAATTAATGACTGCCTGAATTAATAATAACAAAAAGTATATTTATATATGCCTGTCTGTCTATTGAACAGTAATTTATGTACAGACAGGCGAACCGATTGGCAAAAGCATCGAAGTTACTATTGCGACTGGCACGAATTAATGAGTATATTCTTGAAAGTTAAACAAATGTGGGAGTTCCAATGCTTTTGGGTTATCTACATACGTACTGTACGAATTGGCCGGCTCGACCAAAGTGTTACTAAGACGATATAGAAAACCGGAATGTAATAGCGCTACGCATCGTTACGCATGTTTTGGTTTACCAAACCACTGTACTTACGTTTCTAGAGCAATACAGAATTGAGTATTGTTTTACGCCGAGTGAATGCGGACTGGAGGCCCAAACCCCCACACCCTTTTTTATATTTCCTTTACGTTCTTAACTGTGGGCAAAGCACTGGTTGCTCATTTAGAGTTACACGTGTCCATGAACGGAGTTATCACTTCTTCTTCGTCTTATCGAATCGATACGGATTCACAAGTTAAATATATGCGACCAATACTGGGCCACTTTGATCACCCTTACGTTTGCCATTCAGAGGTTCCGGAAACGCACAAACATGGACAGTTCAGGCATGATAATAATCCTTTGCCAGAGGTGTACCACAGTCACACAGACTGCTTCTGGAATATCCCAATCTTAGCCGATTTCACGGCCCCGGCCAACAACTTACCGCAGTATATTCATAGTTTTCCAGACCGTCTTGGGAAGATCACTGCCCGGAGGCAGCTCTTTAGCAAAACGGGGGTGTCTCGACAAGGTCGGAAATAATTCATTCCACCACATCAGTAATCATTTACCATTAGGTGAACCGTGTGCTCCTTTACCTACCTATGAAACAGTTAACACATATTTTACCGGGGGTAGGCTTCAAAGTGAGTCAAAGTGAGATAGGAAATCCTAGTCTTCTAGAAAGGAATCTCTCGCAAGATCTCTGCATCTGCCTGTGAAATAAGATTATGCACTTCTGTGATCGGGAAGAGGATATTGTTGTGAAATTACTAGGCCCGAGAGACGAGCGAGAGGGCGCAGGAGTATCTTCTTTGCCATGAAATTGATCTTCCCGTTTGCTTCATAACAAAAATAAAGAAGAAGATATCTGTAATTATGAAAATTCCGAGAATATGTGTCCGATTTTCTCTAAGATACAAAAAGTGTTTGTTTATTAGATAGCTACGATCTGAACTTACGATAACTTTTGACAATAAATTAACTGGAAAGTTTTACGTTACGTATGAATCCGAGCATAGTGAAAAGATTAGTTACGCAATGAGTTGCTTTAAAACTATGTAGGTTTGGTTTGAAACGAAAGACGCATCACTAGTGACCTCGCCCATCTGTATGCTACGCGCGTCGTGTGTCAAAAGGCCATTTTTATTGGATTTCTCAGACTTGACGATACCTAGACGTCTGCATTACACTATTAAACACATTTCACTCATTAATATAACATAATACTCGTATGCTACCTAGCTAAAGGCGCAGGGTGTGGTCATAGTAAAATAGATTGTCATTCCCAATTAGAACGTACAAATTATTTTGAGTTTTTATGAGACTGTCGTAGAAATTGCTGGATATTGTGACTTGTTATCGTTAACTGCGTTGTGGCATATTAATAGAATAATGCGTGTTTTTCTTTAGGCAGCGACAAGCCTGTACTTAACTAATGTCAGAAATTCTGTTACCGCAGCTTTAAATTAAAATAATTTTTGCATCGAATTCACAAAACTTATTAGTGTTAGTACTTATAATTGTTTGTATATTCTTAATAATAATTTTTGGTTTTAAGCTAAATCAAATTAGTTAAACGTTTTTTTGCTGTCCATAAATTATGAATTAATACAAAAGTTACATGATTTATTCGTTAACCTAATACCATCGCCTTAACATGGCTACTGTGGGAAAACATTTACGTTTTTATTGGTACCAAATAAGGCAATGGTTGATATCAAATCTTGTTGGGACATGATTATGTTAGTCATAAGAAAATTGACTTAAAGCGAGTCCGAGCCTGTTACCGACAGTGTCTTAGTCACTTGACGGAACGGTCAGACGTCATCAGGTATTTAAATTCCAACCAGTTGGTTAAATATTGTAAGACATTGACCTTTTGCTTGATAGTTATTGTTTTATTTGAAAGCATAATAGAGTTATTACGAAACAAAGGAAAGACAGCTGTCATTGACGACTGATGTAATGTTATGGTTAAGAAGACACCTGCTGCATCGAAGGTTCCTGGTCCAATCATAAACTTTTAAACATATTTTCTATTTAAAATGTTATATAGAGTATATGTGTGTCTATTCGTTGACTAAAGACGGCACTATGGGAATTGAATAAAATACGTAAGTGGAATTCGTTGCGTAGTCAAATAAAAAAAAACATCGCGGTAAATAGTTGAAATTCAAGTTTCCATGCATACAACCTCATAGGTACATGGTAATCTTTAAAAATTATGTATACATTCATAAGAAATATTACTAAATTAAATTTATCTTAAGTGACTTTTTGAAGAATTATTTAGAGGTTGATCAAAAGCTGTAGCATGTGGTGTAGGGAAATCAATATCATGACAATTTGAGTTATTTTGATAGATTCAAGTTCGCGTTATATTTTGAATGGCATTGGGATTTTGTAATTGTTATTATTCAACACCTTCTAAGAACTAAAGTGCTAAAAAGCCCAGCTTTGTGAATAACTGCGCATAGCGATTGCGTCCGAATCAATCAAAAGCATAGAGCTCGCTCTAGACACTCACATAAAACCAGGTCATACCTGTTCTTGTTAGAGTGTACATGTTTTTACGAACAAATGAAGTAGTAGTAGTATAAAAATCACATTAGCGGCATTTCAAAATGATCCTTAGATTGTTGCTGTGACTAACGGCTTTTAGTGCTTTTAAAAGCATGAAGGAAATCGAATAATATTTTTCCGTCACCCATCTCTAATCCGACCATTGCGATAGTTGCTTAACATTCACTATCGTCAACATTTTTTTTTCTCTTTATTTGGGTTAACCAACAGTGTACACAATAACTTGTTAACTTAATATTATTTATTCTAAAAGTAAAATATAACTGTGTCACCTATGACGCTAACCACAGCTTTGATATAAAAAAATATATATGTTAAGAGGTGGTGTTTAGAAGGATAAACAAAAGATATATATGATAAATTGACATCAAGATTGTAGAATTTTACATATTTGTTTTTTAAATGAAACATAGCTAGTGGCAAAAATGTCAATACAAGAATTAACATGCGTATTGAAGTATTCTGCGTACAGCATACTCAAGTTGTGAGCGAACTAAAGATCTGTATAAACAGAGATACGAAGGTTGAGAAAAATTATTGCTAGAACGCATTGCGAATCCATACATTCTATGAGCCTTATTTTATACCTTTATGTAACAGTTCAAACATGGTACTCTCAATGTTCAGTTTCCCTTTTTTGGACAGTGGTACCTGAAACTAACGGATGCCTCTATTTCAAGGTATGTGGAAAGGCTTCGATATTCCCTTGCGTCATGGTGGTTTTGAAACGACCTTCATGGGGCTTGCCACTGAGGCTAAAGTGCCCACGTTGAATTTCTAAGTAACATTCTACAGTCCTAAGGTCTGGTCTGGTCTGGGTCACTAAATACAGAAGTGATCTCCACAAAGCACTGAAGTTGCGATAATCCCCTGTGAAAGTTGTAGAAAATTATCACACGCAATTTTTCCTTACATATTTCCATTTTTACTACCGAATTGTCACCTTTAAATAGACGATACTATAAAATTATTCGACCGATCAGAAAACATTCTTTGAAAGATGAAAAAAAATATATATTTTTTAATAATCGTGGGAGGATGCAAACGACACGTTTTAAAAGACAGCCCTCGTAAGTACCTCAATGTTCAGGGTTCAAGGTACCAGTTAAGCTACCAGTCGATTAAGTATTCAGTCGGCCCAAAATCTGGGATCGTGCAATAAATTCCGTTCGGGATTTACAAAACTTAGGAAGCGTGGTGATTTATGTTATCCCTACCTATGGGAAATAAACAAAATTTAATGATTAGGAGACTACTTCTAAGAGAAAGTAACCTTATCACTTTAGGGACCGATGTCACGAACATAGTATAAGGCAGAGCTAACAACGGCTCATACGAAAATAGCCAGTACGCAGCCAAGTCGGTTCACCATCATCAGCCTATAACATTTCATTTTAAGGCACAGGCCTCTCCGCTCTCCCCCATATACTAGGTAACTTACCCCCTTTTGCAAAGTCCTTAGCCGAGGATCGCGACCCACTCTGGAACATCCTTAGCCTAAAAATATGCAACGAGCATATTTTTTTTGTGCTGAGAGCCATCTGCGCTCGCCAGGTGTCCGATGGAGCTGTGAAGACCAGCTGCGGCCAACAGCGATAAGACATTTCTAAAAAGAAACCTTCCACACATATAACTATGGGAGATTGGCCGTTACCCACCACGCAGGCCCAATGCGTTTAGTGTGTGTTATCACAGATAAGACAATATATACAGTGTTATCGACTACAATCCAATGATAGTAACAGAGACAGACAGCTTTACGTACCTTCCGAAGCGCGGAACCATCTTTCTTTTCGGACAATCAGGTGATTCAACCTTCAATTTCGTAACCAAACTGGGGAAGATCGCACAAAGCTAAAGTGACGTTTCCCCTTGGGATTCGAACCCACGAACTTATTAACGTCGGTGGCTAAGTGTGGACTGTCGCCTTCCTACCGGGAGGGCTTAGGTTCTAATCCCACCACGTACCAATATGTTTTCGAATTTCCGAAAATATATGTACGTTATCCGACGCTCTTACGGTGAAGGAAAACATCGTGAGGAAACCTGCGCACGCCTGCGAAGAGATTCAAAGGTTATGCGTGAAGTCGTCCAATCCGCCCTGGGCCCGCGTGGACGACTAAGGCCTAATCACCCTATACGGGTAGGCTCGTGCCCCTCGGTGGGGACGTTTAATAAGCTTGAAAGGGCGGAAAAAGGTGGTAGAAATAATAATACTAGGACTATGATTCTTACTCCTCTTCGTTGTCTCGTCTCCTAGTTGTCCAAAAGCCTTCTTGTCGTCTAGTCAATTGTCTAGTGTATTTCTTCTGACTGTCAAAGAGTGTTCATTCGCAGTCGGCCAGTCATGTCTGTCGAAGGAGGCTGGACGCCACGACAAGCTGATGATGATGATTTTTATGAGGAATTTCATTTTAAAAATATTCTTTTTGATTTCGTAGGTTAATTATTGAGTTTATTTAACATCAAGGTTTACATTCATATATTTCGCCATGGACAAAACTGTCGTATGTTACCAGCCTGGCCTTAGTTAAAGTAATAAAAGCAAGGAGAAGTCGAGCAGGCTTAGATTGAAGCGGGAACGTGTCGCGCCGGCTAATTGATGGCGACCGTGCCAGATTTACGACCTACGCCGAAAGACGGATGGGTGACCACTTCAGCAACAGTTTAGACATGACTTAAGCTGTATTAAACATTTGTTTCATACAAAAGTTGGTAGTTTATAAATTGAGACTGTTTTTATTTCTCTGGGTATCATCATCATCATGAGCCGTAAAGGGCCCAATACAATTTGGTGGGTGTTTACTACTATATTAAAATTATAGCCACGACGGACGGCGGAACGTAATGTCTTTCCGCGCGTCGCAGGATCTGCGCGCTTTCACGTGGCTGAACTAAGCGATTTTAGGTGACGTTTTACTGCGAAGGAATATCTTATACCGCGAGGCACAGTTCGTAAAATATGTATAAGTCATCACAAGAACATTAGATTATCCGGTTAACGTAACCTTACATAGCTTTTTATAGATGATAGAGTATAGAAGATTTAATCGTGTAGTCAGTTAATTTAATAACTGGATCAAAGCTGGGGTATTTTAATACACCGTCTTAACGTATGCGACGTGGTTTAATATTGACATATGGCAAGCGGGACTTGTAGCACATTTTTATTTTTGTTTTCTTAGTGCCCTGCCCTATCACTACTTAAAATGTGCACAGGCTGATGTGCGTATATTGAGCTCTTTCGCTCTTTTTAGGATTTTTTATATAACTGCATAGATAAAATTAGTCCACATTACCGTAGTAAGAATCTGTGCATTAAAACGACAGACGCAGACTTCCAAGTGACATAGGTATTCAAATGATATCGTTAAGTTAAAAACAAAGACAATGTTAGTATTTTCTTTGTAATTATTTACTAAGCGTTTTGCATCTACTTTCATTATGCGTATTGCAAATGAATGGAATGAACTACCTGCATCTGTGTTTCCGGCCACATACAACCCCGTGGCATTTAAAAAACGAGTGAATAGGCTTTTTCTGGGCAAGCTCGCTCCATCTTAGAGCACGTTTCTTCTATTAGGATAGTCTTTGCTCAAGAGCAAGCCCATCATAATTAAAAAAAATAAGAATGAGGCTTATTGGATAGCAATATCAAATAACCTTGAATGTACGGTAACAAGGGAATTCCACGTGCTACTTTATCTATGCCCATCCCCAGAATGATCTTAAGGGAATTTAGAATTTTCCTTTGAAATAACTTTAGATATTTATTTTATAATGTGCGACACATGGGATTGAGACGATATTTATATGAACTTCGAATCAATACTGAAAATTTAAGTTCGTTATTATATTTTTGCAACCAAACCAACTAATCAAACACTGGTTAAGATGTTATCTGAACAAAAAAACGCACTTAACATTTTCAATCAATTCAATTACGTAATTATTTTATATATCTTAGTAGCCTTGAGTTTATATGTAGTGTTTTAGCAAAATAAAGCAATAAAAAGACTGTTCATTAATTATTTTAAGTTTATAAGAGGATTTCATGGAAAATTCTTTGTTATTAAAAAAGTATTATTTTAGACCTAAAAGTGTTGTGTTAGGGAAAAGTATATAGAGTGAAGGCGTCCTATAAAATTTTAGAAGTAGATAAGTTGAATGAACTTACAAAATAAATTAAATTTCAAGCTTAACACGGAAATTGTTGTCAATAAAACTTTAAACAATTTTATTTGATAATACTTTTCGATTCTGTATGATACAATGCCGCTCCTATACATCTATTCGTTCAAACCACAGACATCCGAATATACAATTAGACTGGACAAGCCGTCAAGTTTATAGGCAGTCCCAGTGTCGCAATTTCTTTTCGGTTCTTACCTGTGAAAAGTTATTATATTTCTTGGTAAATTTACTGATTCTCGATGATGCATGTTACAATTGCACAGGATGGTATTTTGGAAAAAAACGGTAATTTCTTCTAATATTCGTGCGTCTTGACTCGTCTCACAGAGCGTAAACTGGTAGCCAGTGTATGCTCGTTGAGCTTACATTTGTCGCACTTAAAAACGCGGCTTGCCCTATCTCCTGTATTGGGAAATCTGTGGTTCAAACATTTCCACAGGCCTCAGTTAAACTAATATCATATCAATATCATTGGAAATTCCCATCCATGAAATAACAAAATAAAATACCATAAATGTATTATAATGTGCAATGTTCAAAACAGTCCGAGACCACCACGTCTGACAATGGCTACTGCAAATTTTTATTTAGTATCAATTAAGATAAACAATTAACTAATTAGATTCATAATAACGAAAAAATAACTGTTAAGTATCTGTTGTGTCGGGATGGGCGCGTCAATCAAACAAGCGAGTCCGTTACACACTGGCATCTTTATTCAAGTTGTCCTACCGCCCGGTCGGGACGCAGCCCGCAATGGTACCCACATATATAACATCCCTTCCCCATAGCGAACGATAGTACTAATAACAATAACAATTCAAAACCTAATCTAAACTAAATCTAATTATTAACTAAGTTGGTGTGGAGAAGACTGGGCTTATAGCTAGTCGTCTCCGAGTGGTCGTAGAAGGCGGCGGGGTGTGTGCCGAGGCCGCCGCGGGCTCTGCGCCGCACTCCCGCCCTTCCCCCGCGGGAGACGCCGTCGGGCGCTCGACTCGCCCGACGGGACACGTCCGCCACCACGTCAGGGTCCCATTGGCGCTCGTTACTTGCTAACAAGTACCATCTAGGTCTTATCTGGTCCACGTGCCTTGTCAAGTCACAATTTAACTGTGGCACGTACACTACGTACACAACCCGGCCAATTTTGTCCTTCACCACACCTTGAATCCAAGAAAACTTTTTAATGTTTGTATTACTTGTGATCCACACGGGGTCGTTCACTTTAAAATTTCTTTCTTTACCTTTATAGTACTTAGCCTGTAAACACTGATTATCTTGGACGGTTTGAGCGAGGTCTGTGGACGAGGGTGGCGATGTAGCCGGATCTATCAAATCTAACCGCGATCGTAAGGGCCGCCCGAACACAAGCTCCGCGGGTGATTTACCAGTGGTACTGTTTTTAGAGTTCCTATAGTCAAATAAAAATTTCAATATTTTAACATTTATGTTTTTTTTATTGCTTCCCTCTAAAATTATACCCTTAAGACCCTTTTTCACAATTTTTACAAAACTTTCCGCCTGTCCATTGCTAGCCGGATGATACACTGGCGAAAAAACCTGCTTTATCCCGTTGATTTCACAAAAATAATTAAATTCGTGGGATTTAAAGGAAGTACCGTTGTCGCTCACTAACACATTCGGAATCCCAAAGCGCGACATCACGTCATATAATTTATTAATGATAGCTTTCGAATTATAGGTCGACGAAACATCATAACATTCTACCCATTTACTAAAAGCATCCACAACAATCAAAAAGGTAAAATCGTGAAATGGCCCTAACAAATCCATATGTATGCGATAAAACGGTCGCGGTGGCAGAGGCCATGGCGCGAGTGGCGCGCGCGCGGCGCGGGGCGCAGCGCGCAGCACACGGCGCACGCGGCCGCCGCGCCCTCTAGCGCCGCGTCCACGCCGGGGAACCACAACCGTCTGCGGGCCTCGCCCTTCATCTTTACCACTCCGAAATGTGAACTATGAAGTTCCTTACAAATCGCCCCTTGTAACGACGAAGGAATGACGACCTTATGACCACGCATTAGAACGCCATTCTCGTATGATAATTGTGATCTACAGTTGAAATAAGGTTTCACACGAACGTCATCGACTTTCCTAGGCCAACCCTTCAGTACAAAACGTTTAACCGTTTCTAAGAGGGTGTCATGTGCGGTCTCACGGCGCACGTCATCAAGCAGCACCGGCAGATCGCCGTCTACTACGAAGTTGACGTACGCCGCGCGATCCTCGCATTCCGCGAGCTCGTCCGGCGGCTCCCCCCCACACGCTCGGGACAAATAGTCCGCGCTGTTTTGTTTACTGCCTATGTATTCAATGGAGTAATTATACGCTGATAAAAATATAGCATACCGCTGAAGGCGGTTAGCGGACACTTCGGGTATGCCTTTATGAGGCCCGAAAATTGCTAACAATGGTTTATGATCTGTCCGTAATGTGAAAGGCTCTGACCGACCATAAAGGTACTGATGAAAACGCCTTACACCAAAAATTATAGCGGTCGCTTCCTTCTGTATTTGAGCGTAATTTTTTTCTGCTGACGACAATGTTCTCGACGCGAACGATATTGGACGTTCTAGCCCGTCATCGCCTATCTGGGACAACACGGCACCCAGCCCGGCTGGTGATGCGTCTACCGTGAGTATTATTTTAGCATTCGGGTCAAAATGTGCTAAAGTCTCATCGGACCCTAGAATTTGCTTTATTTTCACGAATGCTTCCTCGTGGATATGATTCCATTCCCATTTTACATTTTTATTTAGCAAATTATATAATGGACTCAGAACAGCTGACGCCCGTGAAACAAAATTTCTATAATAATTGGTAAGACCCAGGAACGACTGCAATTGTGACACGTTTGCTGGGCGAGCCGCTTTTAAAATAGCTTCTACTTTTTCAGGAGACTTCCTAACTCCATTTTTGTCTATTACATGCCCCAAATATGAAATCTTATCCTTAAAAAATTCGCACTTTGACATTTGTACGGTTAACTGGGCATCATCCAGCCGCTGTAGTACCGCTAGTAACCTACCCAAATGCTGATCCTTAGTTGAGCCAGTTATTAAAATATCATCTAACAGGAAAATAATACCGTCTATACCAGATAGCAGACACTCCATTGCGCGCTGGAATATAGCGGGCGCGCTGGACAACCCGAACACTAATCTCGTAAAATTAAAAAGACCGCGGTGAGTGTTAATACACGTTAACTTTTGCGAATCGGTATTTAGAATAAATTGATTATACGCCATGGATAAATCAATTTTGCTAAAATGGATTCCCCCATGTAACTTAACCAATAAATCATTTACCGTGGGCAGTGGGTATTGATCTACAATTAGCTGTTTATTGATTGTTACCGAGTAATCTGCACATAAACGGATGCTACCATTTTTCTTCAACACTGGTACAATCGGCGACGCGTATTCCGAATGTTGAACCGGTTTTAATATTCCCAATGACAATAAACGATCGAGTTCCTTATCTATTTATCCTTTAATGCGTAAGGTACCGGTCTTGCTTTAATAAAAATAGGCTTAGCGTCCGGTTTTAAATGCAAACTAATTTCATATTTGTTAAATGATCCTAGGTTACCCGAAAAAACTTTAGGAAATTTGCTGACTAACTGATTAACAATATTTACATCACAAACGGGAGCCTCTTGCGCGCGTACCAATTTAACGTCAGCTGGCGAAGGCACCAATTCCATACCGAACGCGTGTATGAAGTCGCGACCCAGCAGTGGCGGCCCGCTCGCTCGCACTACGTACACGGCCAAAGTATGAGTCTGCCCGCTATAACTTACCGGTAACAGGGCGACTCCAACCGTTTCTATATTCACCCGTATAACTATACAACCTTTTGTGGGTAGGCGACAACGGCAAATTTGTAAAATGAGAATTGTACGTTTTTTGTGAAATAACGCTTACTGCTGAACCACTATCGATTTCAAACTCTAAATTCAGACCACTGATCATCACGTACTCTGTCATCGGTTTCCCTTTTACGCATCGAATATTATATAAGCACTTACCATCGTCACCTTCGTCCAGAGCACCTTCCTCTACGTATTTCACTTTACCCTCGCTAGGGCACATTTTACGTAAGTGACCCTTCGTATTGCACTTTTTACACCTATAATTTTGTACCGGCACTGATTAGCTAAATGATTAGCGTGTCCGCACACCGAACATTTGTCTCGCCTGGAGATAGCGAACACGCCGAGGGTAGAAGCCGCGCCCGCGCCGCTCACGCCCGCCACCGCTCCCGCTGCCGACGCCTGGCGCGCACACCGCACGCTCTCCGCTAGCTCGATGGCCTTGGCGAGGCTCAGCTCCTGCTGATCCTGCGCGAACAGCTTGTCCCGCTCGTGTCCAGCTCTCATGCCCATGATGAACCTATCCAATAAGGCCTCCTCCAGGTTCTTAAATGCACAGTGAGCAGCTAATCCCCTAATCCTCGCTGCCCATTGAGTGTGACTCTCTTCTGGTCGTTGCGTAGCTGAATAGAAGGTGAACTTCTCCGCAAAGCCAAACCTTTTTGGTGTGAAGTGTCTGTCTAACAGCACCAGGATTGCTTCGTAGTTTATTTCTTCTAACTTCTTCGGCAACGCCAGATCGCTTGCTAGTTTGAAGGTTGACTCGCTTAACGACGTCAACAAAATCGCCCGCCGCTTTACATTCGCCTTGTCACTTTCGGCGGTTATGTCGTTCGCAATAAACCATTGCGATAACCGCGACTTGAAGCTGTTCCACTCCTGAGTGTGGTGGTCAAAGGTGGTAAGTACTCCATAAGTTAAAGACATTTTTGCGTAAGTATCGAATTATCCTCGTCGCCACTTGTTAAGTATCTGTGTGTGTCGGGATGGGCGCGTCAATCAAACAAGCGAGTCCGTTACACACTGGCATCTTTATTCAAGTTGTCCTACCGCCCGGTCGGGACGCAGCCCGCAATGGTACCCACATAATACAATAACTAAAAAAATGTCTGAGCCGCATTTACACATACGTTGACTTGTTATATTTATGACAAAATTATTTATTAAAATATTGACCTTAACGCGTCATTAAAAGGGTACAAAACAGAAAGCACGAGTAAGCTATAACATGTAGCGAGCGACGTGATTAAGAATGAAAATCCTGCCCAGCTGAGGCAATGGGCAGACTTTTGCCGCGGACACTTTTCGGGTGAGATTGTTAGTTTATCTAAGAGTATCACCCTAAAACGTTGATCGAGAATCCTAACTCTGTCTATGACCTGAAATGATATCTCAGTGTAGATAGTAGACAACTTGTGACAGTATTTGTAATTTATTTATAGATACGCAACCGAATGGCTCATTGCTGTGGACTTCCAATCTAGAGAGAGTCGGTTAAAATCCCGCCACGTAACACTCGTCTTTTCAAATTTTCGAAATTAAATGTACGTTATCCGACACTTTTACAGTGAAGGAAACCTCAGGAGAAAACCTGCGCACGCCTACGAAGTTATCCAAAGGTTGTGCGTGGACCCGCCTGGACGACTACGGCCTAATCACCCTTTATGGGTAGGTTCGGCCCCTCGGTGGGGACGTTTAATGAGCTGATGATGTGGTGATACCGTCTTCCATGGAGACTCGTAACTGCGAAGGAGCATCGTGTGTGTTGCTGACTTTGACAATGAATATAGGACGAAGGAAGTTTTTTTTTGTAAATACACACATATTATACATAGAAAACACCCAGACCATTACAAACAGACATGTTCATGCACACAAATGTTTGTACTGCCCGGGGATCGAACCCAACACCAAATGGGTCGACAAATTCTTGTGATGTATATGTTACTTATGACATTACTCTTACAGGTAGTCGGAGATTTACGGATGAAAATCAGCAGTATCTAGGCCATGATTATAAAATGAAACTCAAAAAGACAACCTCCTGTGCAAAAATACAGTTACGGTATCGGACCTTAATTGGAATCCCCTCATAAATTCCGGAAGTATCCCCTTAAAATTTGCTTACATAATATTCATATAAATTGTGGCAAAAACAAAAGGATTGTACACACAAATATAACCATGAATAAAGAGTTCATTTAACAAATTATGTACAAAAAATATCGCCATGAAAATTCGCATTAAAGTGCGGCGCGGCAAATGTTTTATTTGGTGCGAGGCGTCCCAGATTATTCCCGCGCAGAATGCTCGATCTGTCGGTCGACCGGTGTGCCAACTGATACGATCCCAGCCTCCGCACTTCTTCACCAATATAACGAGACCTCCTCCACCCTGCTCCCTTTGTACTAGTTTTCCGCCACACAAGGATACCACGAACTGCGGCCGAGGCCTACGCAAGCTGGCGTTGAGAACAACCGACCGTAAGATTTTACGAAAATTAACTTTAAGGGGTACTTCAATCTAAACCTTTAGGAGATTAGGTTTCCACGTAAGCGTATACATTAGGCGCTTTGGGTCACTCGTGTGGTTTCGCCTCTTTGTTGTACTTACTACGATTTACAGGCATTCGATTGAATGCATATAATTGTGGCCCATTTCATTGATTGTTACGGCATCGATTATTTTGATTCGACTTTTCACATGTTAAGTTAAATGATTACATAGTTAGACCTTCTGTTGAAATTTCAAGATAAACTAAGTCAAAACACATCTAAATAAATGGCCCTATTGTTTCATACTTAAACTTGATTAATATTCAGAGATCGTAGTTCCAAAGAACAACAACAAATTTTAGAATTTGAATAGACAATCTTACTCACATTAAAACAATATTGTGAAAAGACGGAAACCATAGACAAAGTTATATCTATGCATAATATACTTTGTGGAAGAAGCGGGGCCGCGAGGCGCGGTTTCTATAAGGCCGGTCAGAGATTGATGACTTTTAAATGACTATAGAACAATTTGTAGAATTAAATATATCAGTACTTACAGCAATTAAATCTTGTATAACAATTAATCTCAATTATGTGACTTCACTTGGTAATACTTAAGGTATCAGCAGTCCACTGCTGAACATAGGTCTCCTACATTTGCTAGTTATTTCGGTACTCCGCTTTCCTCATCTAGCTCCACCATCGGCCGGAGGGCGTCCTACGCTACGCTTGCTAAGACGCGGTCTCCAATCCAGAACTCGTCAGGATTACCTCATACTAAGTTCAATTTATATTGAAAAAGCGTAAAAAATATTTGATAAATTGTTGTGTAGTTTTCGTTTTTTACCACCATTTTGTTACTAATACAAAGAACTTCTCTATTCCTTTTTAAATCCTTAATCGCTCAATCCCTAATTACGGTTTCGTAATAACTTCACTATATAAATAAAATAAAAATTCGTTTATTTGCAGGCCACATAACCCATATTAACATTTAAATAGATAAAATTAAAACATACAATAAATTACTTGTATAACATTTAAATAAAGATGTCTCCTCTTTCACCTGTTACACAAACTGAAACATTACATACTATTATTATTAGTATTATTCCATTTATGGATACTAAGTATAGTAGTGCACTGTTAAGGTTAAATAGGCACGGGGTAAGTAGACCTATTTTCTTTGCTCAGATTAAAACATTTATTTATTTTATTTAATTCTGGAATACCTACCTAAACCAGCAATGATATTAAAATTAATCTTTAATGATACTAAGTTGATATCCTCGAATAGTATTTCGATATTCGGCCGTTTTCAGTGCCTCACTGATGATACAATAAATAATGCATCGCTAGTGAATTATGCAGATTATGTTGGTAGCGCCGGCTTACCCAGCCCGGCATATATCAGCCCGTCTACACTGCATTGTGTGCGATTTGACTAATTATATCCTTAACAGATTAAAACATAGGTGTGTACAACGAATTGACTCGATTGCCTGATGATGGTGCACTTTCACCATAATTCTCTTGACATTACTTGAGGTCATCTTCATGTATGATGACCACACCTTTACACTAATATCCTTCTTTACACAATCTATCTATCATGTATGAGGCTGAAACTGTCAAAGAAATTCTAGCAGAAAAAAGGCAATTACGACGGACATTAATTGTTAACTGTTTTCACTTACGACTTACACGTTGCGGTCAAGAGTTATCGAAATAGGCCTTTTGGGACCAAGTCTTTTTTGTTCTGGATCTAGTTTTTATCTGCTGAATAGTCTGCCAATTTCAGCCTCATCCATTTTTCTTTCTTCTCTGTTTGTTCATACGACCACATTCAAGTGAAACAACATGTTGTATTTGTGGAGTAAGTGAGGTAGGCTGAGGCCCAAAATCCTCCCTTCCTTATTTCCTTTCCCTTACCTTATTTAAGGTCGGCAATACATTCGTTGCTCTTCATTGTAATGAGTGTCCATGATGTCACACATGGCTATCACTTGACAAGGTGAGTTTGCCTTACTACTAAGAGTAATGAAGTTTTTTGCTGAATTAATCTCAAAGAATACAACAATCCAAACAAGTGTTAGATTATATTGACATCCAATAATAAGGTTTTTGGAGCAACATTGAGATAAAATAAAGTGAAAATACTAACATTTTGAATTTGTAAAAAGCTCTAAAGATCTGGAAATATTAGAACCAGCAATAACATAAACAAACCCCTGTTTTATAAATGGAATCCATAACGACTGCTTTGTCAAGTAAATCTAGTCCATAAATAATAATTCATGCTTCATATCGATTCGTCCTCCGTTTTATCTTGATTTTATATTTAACACGTATGCATATATTATAACAACAAAAAATAAACAATATTTATTACTGTACGTATAAAAAAATATTTATCTGTTCGTTATTAAACGAGTATTTACTCATAATACAAGCATTTTATTTTTTGTTAGTCGGTATACAACACTGTGTACCTACATATATCAATACAATATTGTTTTAACCCATTATTAATGGTCATTTTATCGCAACTAATTATCGCAGTAGTACGCGTAGTGTTTGAAGCTTAATTATCAATACATTTTATGCAGTGTGCTGGCGGCAGACTAGAATAAAATTGTTAAGGTCCCACTCTTCTCGCGGATGCTCTTAGGCAAAAATGTAGCTTAGGGGCAAAACATTAAGAAGAGAATAAAGAAGCAACTTCCCTTATACACCTTAACTTCATAAGGTCTGGTTTTTGCATCCACTTCACTGTCATGGACTAGGTATTTGTTCCAAAGTGGACTATTATAGGCTGATACTATCCTATTTTGCGGTGATGGTATGTATGTAAGTAGAATGCTGTTGAAAAAATTATTTCGTTGTTGACAACCATCGCTCTATCGCTATCATTACAAATGTAGAGCTTTAAGTATTTTGTTTCTGATTTCTTAAAATGTATGACATTATTCATCAAACTTTCAAATGTTTGATGAATATGTCATACCATGTCAACCCAATACTCAGTGTTTAAATTGGCATTCCATAGTAATTACAGAGGTGGACTTACAATAATACT